>MU826388.1:404566-632382 GCA_029204205.1 Desmophyllum pertusum | reverse complement strand
CAAGCATTGCTCGGACTTTGTTTTGTTCTAGCTTATAACTCTTATTACTCAGTCACTACTTTTAGACACTGTGACCCTTTAGTACATTTACATTGGCGCATCCTTACTCTGTGCGGTCATAATTTCGCGCATACATACGCGCGCACATTGAAAAACATGACTGGCTTTCAGTCTTTTGTGGCTATGTCTCGCTCCAGGGAGGTAAATATCGTTTGTTTATCGTAAACAGGTCATTGTGGCATATTTCTAACTTGTTCGCTGCGCTATTTTAGTCTAACAATCATCATCTTTCCAGGCGCTTCTTTCAAGTTTATATTGTAAGGAATTATGAGGTATTTTTAATCGGCCATTATACATCTTTCGGCGCGGCTGCTGTGACCCCTATTCTTGTTTATATCATAATATTTTTGAAACATTAGCATATCATGGCAATGAATCAATCAGGGAAAGCTTTCATCAGAAAATGTCTCATGTTAACTTTTATTTCTGTGGAATCACCTTGAAATGGAAGGTCAGCAGAGACCGTGTCCTCTCTTTGAATAGCTTGGCTGAGTCATGGTCCTTTATCTTATTCTCACAGGGACAAGCAGATACTGTGGATAGGAAAACACATTTCATTCCCTGTAATCTCTGGTTACTGGCTAAAAGGATCTACCTACAACGTCGCTGCCTTAACGAATGGTGGCTTGGAAAGGAGTTCAGCCTTCGTGTATAGGTAAGAAGAATTTTAAAAGAGATATTCGATAACGCTTTAACTAATGATTCCCAAACATAAAACACAATAGGAAAAAAGCAGGAAAATGGAGTTTGAGATGTGAAGACAGATCCCGGCACTAACTTAGTAGTGGATAGAACTATCTGGCGTTTCTACACACGGGAGAGGGAAGAAACATTGTTTTTTGCGTCGAGAGTACTAAGCGTTGATTTTTTTTCCAAATTATCCGTTTCTTGTCCGTTTCTATCTCCGTTTTTGGTTGTTATCTTGTTTTAAATTATAATATTAGCTATCATAACCCCTTTGTAGCAGACCTGGTGAAACCAGACCTGGTGGATTATTTGACCCTCCTTGGTGAAATTTTTACCTCCCTGTTCCTGGTAGACTGATTGTAAAGTTCAAATTGGTGCCTTAGCGCGATCTCCATGGAATAAAAAAAAGCTTTGCATTTACTAAATTAAATAAATTTATTCATGTGTTTTGCGTTGCTATCGGCTACAATTGGTGGTTTGCATCAATGTTACCAAAACTGTTCGCTTGCATGAACAACATCAGAAAATTACCAGGTTATAGAGCAGGCAGAAAGAAACGTTCTGCGCAAATTAGTGATTTGTAGCGTTTTTCATAACCAAGTTATTACGAAAATACTTTTCAGAAAATTACAGTATTTAGTATGCAGCCGCCATGTCGGTGCCCTTCTTTGGGACACCAATATGGCGGCCATAAACTGTACACGAAGTAGAGTAGATTCTACAATCATATCATTAGCTTTCACTTCAAAACTCTTTAGATATCACTTTTAAATTATTATCACGTATAAAAATTTAAAATGACATAAAAATACCCGTTTTTGTGACAGTTCAAAAACACGTTCATCCGGGACATAACAAATTTCAAATGCTTTATTTTCGAAGGAAGCACTGAATCGATACCAAACTTTGCATAGAGATTAATGTTTTGTATGTGTAGAATATGTGAAAAGAATAGCTTTCAGTATAATTAACAGTTTAGAATTTTGATGACGTCAGATGCAAACCAAGAATAGCTTTGACACACAATCCCATTGTTTGCTAGCTCCGACGGCGAAAGGCTAACGCTCGAAACGTCAGCTTTCCAATTCCGTCGTGGTGGTTATTTCTAACAGAACTAAAGCGTGTCCACATGATAAATATCATCGGCCTATAATTGTCTTGTTATTTTTATCTTTAAGCCTTAGTCAATTGTGGTGATCCTGGTTCTCCATTTAATGGACAAAAATATGGCTCACGATACTGGACTGATGAATCTGTGACGTTCATTTGTCATTCTGGATATCGCTTGATTGGATCAACCACCAGAAAGTGTCTGCCTTCCGGTCACTGGAGTGGCATACAACCTTCATGTAAGCGATGGAATAAATATATTTCATTTTTCCGTTGTCTGTTCAGTTACACTGAGACAGATGACGTCAAAATGTTATAAGAACATAAAAAGTGATCTACGAGATGAAGTCGAGTGGATCACTGATGTTCTTACCACATTTTTACGTCTACTGTTTTCGAAAAATTAAATGTTCCGTCCCTGCGACGGCGAAAGATAGTTTTGCAAAATTTTATCGATAACAACTTGATCATCGCTGAGGGGTGGCCGTATTGGGAAATAAATGCGCACGAGACACGCGACGCAGTGACGTCATCTATGGGCGTCTGTCCTTTGATAGATCACGAACAATACAGTCGAAGATCTCCGAGCGGACACTCGCTTAAAAGCGGACAGCTCTACTTACGGCCGCCTTGACAAAACCCCGCTTGAACTCTAGCTCATACAAACTCTGTATTTACACATTCCCGTAAGCGGCCAACTCCAGTTGCGGACACTTTTCCTGCTTCCTCAGGGTGTTCGCTTACAGGAGCTTCCACTGTATCTCAGTTATTGCATAACATGCTATGCAGTTGTATACACTTTTCTTTTTTACTACAACGTCTGTAACAAGAAAATGGTATAAATGTGAGGATTGAAGAAGAAACTGTTGAACTAACAAAATCAAGGCAGGGACATAGTAGATCAAGCATTGCTCGGATTGGTTTTGTTCTAGCTGATAGAGCGGTCTTCGGTTGAGTGTCGTAAAAAACAAAACAAATGCAATTACAATGGCCAATCACAACAAACGTAAAAAAAAAAAACGAACCAATGATAACTCGAAACAAATACACGTAACTGGCGCCAAGCGCGGGAAAACGCGTGTGACCAAGTCACGATTGGTTTTGCATCTGATCATGATTGGTTGAGTAGGTGACGCGAGTTTTTTAAACCAATCATGAAGCATAGTAAAGTAAAACCAAAGCAATTCCGATTACTTTCGACACTCAATTGAAAAATAGTAAAATTTTAATAACAACTTAATCAACGCTGAGGGGTGGCCGTATTGAGAAATAAATGCGCACGAGACAGGCGACGCAGTGACGTCATCAATGCGTCTGTCCTCGATCTGATAGATCACGAACAATACATTTTAGCGCGCTGATACAGTCGAAGATCTCCGAGCTGACACTCGCTTAAAAGCGGACAGCTCTACTTACGGCCGCCTTGACAGAACCCCGCTTGAACCCTAGCTCATACAAGATCAAGCATTTCCCGGATTTGTTTTGTTCTAGCAAGAGAATATTCAGTTGGTTGTAGCTTATAGAGCGGTTTCGGTTGAGTGTTGTAAAACCAAAACCAATGCAATTACAATGGCCAATTACAACAAACGTAAACAACAAAATGAACTAATGAGAACTCGAAGCAAATACACCTAACTAGCGTGTGACCAAGTTGTGATTGGTTTTGGTTTTGCAGCCGATTTGTTGAGTAGATGGCCCGAGTTTTGTAAACCAAACATGAAGCATGCGAAAATAAAACCAAAGCAATTCCGGATTACTTCCGACACAGGAATACCAATCTAACTCTTATTCCCGTCACTACTTTTAAATGAAGGTCACAGAACTTGTCCTCCTTTGGAAAGCTTGGAGTATGGTCTGACTCACGGACAGCAATACTGGCAAGGAAAACACATTTCATTCACCTGTAATCCTGGTTACTGGCTAAAAGGATCACCACAACGTCGTTGGCCTTAACAATGGTGCTTGGACAGGAGTTCAGCCTTCATGTATTGTAGGTAAGAGGCATTTTAAAAAAAATATTGATAACGTTAACGCTTTAACTATGATTCCCAAGCATAAAAATACACTGAATAGAAGCATGAGAAACGGAGTAAATGTTAAGACAGATGCGCACGTCCTTGTATGGATAAAACGGCGTTCTATACATGGAGAGGAAGAAACCTTGTTTTCGCGTCGAGAGCAGAACTTGATTATGTTTTCCAAGCATAAATTATCCGTTTCTATCTCCGTTTTTCGTTGTTATCTTGTTTGATATTATCTATGACTAACGTGCTAGATCAGCTTTCCAACAATAAAAACTCGAAATACAGCTGAAAGTAAAGTTCCTTGGCTTCAAGTCCGAATGAATGGGATATCGGTTCAAACAAGCAAATATTAAGTTGTAACTGTAAGCCTGCAACTGACCGTTCGCATGTAAAACGATACTCTTCCGCCATGCCAGTAACAACTAAATTATTTACGTGCGTGTAACTGAGAAGGGAGTGACAGTCTCACGCCAATAATGTTTTTTTTTCTTCTTTCAGGGACGACAATCCAATCAAATATTATCCAAGGCAATGCATACTTCTTGAGTCATCTCACTCGATTTCTGGAACCCGTGGCTGGTTCACGTCCAAATTGGAAGCTGTGTTGGCGCGCCTCCGCTCACGGCTGGGCTGCAAGTACCTTCCACAGCAGGTGTTATGGGAAACGTAACACGGTGACCATCATCAAAAATAACCAGTACGTGTTTGGAGGATTCACTGACATTCCTTGGGGTATGGATCAGTATAATACTAGAAGTACGTGTCCCGTAGAACCTCGCGAACGAAATTAAATTTAACGAAATTTGGATCCGATTGTTGGATTTTAGGGTGCATTTTTGGGTGAAAGGGTAGGGGTGGTCAGTTCTGCTGACAGTCTGCGTGTAAAAATTCCCATGGCTGGTAAATCTGTAATGTTAATACAATATAACAAAGCCAGCAAAGTCGCGCGATGTGGACCACTGTTCTTGCCTACGTTTTGAGTACCGCGTATTCAATGTAAACTTCACTGCGCTAATCTTGGAGCAAGTCTTGAGGAGTCGTTCATTGTCCAACTCGCAGTGTAATTAAAAAAAAGAAAACAACAAAAAAGAACCCAGGCGGATACGAACCCGGGCCGCTGGGTTCTGATGATCAGATTGACAGGCGAGTAAGGATGGTGTTTGGCAGAAGAAATAAATAAAGAAATGTGACCGTACTTGATACCGCCTGTGCTCCTTGCCGTCAAAATCATAAACTTCGTACGCTTGACCTCTCCTCGCGAGGAATAAACAGCTATTTGCCACTTTTTTTAATGCATGATTGTTATTAACCTATGGGTAAATAGGCGGAGTGCATGAACCATCAGGGGCACCCAACGGATCGTTTCGGTGGAATATCTGTTCGGAAGGCCTATAATCGCCTCAGATATTCGGCTAAAGAAATGTCATCTCAAACTTTCGTAATATGGGGAAATTAATGCCTTTTGTTTTCGGAGAGATAAAAATGTCGTTTTGGGTACAAAAAAAATGTTAGCTAGGATTTTCGGAAAGGCAAATTCAGCTCGTAAATTCGGGTAATAAGAGTTCAATCCCTAAAATTTTCTGATGTTTGAAAGTTCAGCTAACGTATCCGAAAAGAAACATTTTTCTTAGCGATTAAAAATAAGCCATTAAACTGCACAAAAGCACAATTATAACGTAAAAACAACGTTCCGACACCAACAAGAAAATTTTGTCGCTGGGTGCCCCTGAACCATGAAATACTGCCAATCGACGATGATATCTGCAATTTTAAGTAATGTTGGTATCTTCAGACAAGCTCAGACGAATACCAGGGAAAGTGCATGCCAAACACCCTCCTCCCACCAACCCACCCCCCCACCCCTCACCCCCACCCGTACCACTGACCCACTGACTAACCTTGTAATATATTAAATAATGTAATGAAGAAACGAACACGAAACGAATGCAAAATAGAATCCATTTTTAAAACGTGATGTATAAAGTATGTGCCATTTTCTAGGCAAAATATGGACGGTGACGCATAGCCACATATACTTATTACTGCATTATTTTTTCTTCTTTCTTTCATTCAGTGTAAAACGTATTACCCAGGTCCTTTCCAGCCAGTGTGTCTTGCTGGCGTGTACATCCGGGCCATTTTCCATGCTACACGTCAATCTTAAACCGTTCCAGAACACTCTCCGGTTGCCAAACAACACAGAGATTTTCGGAAATATGAGCAAATTATATAACGAAGAAAATGTAATTTAACAGAAAACTAACATAATGCTACTGACTTACTGATTTGCACGCTCTTCTTAGTGTTGCAATAGAGCAGCTCTCTTAGTATTTCCTTGTGATTACACGTCGCTTATTATAACAAGGTTCGCTGCTGATTAAAATGACTAAGATAATATGCCACGCTCGACATGTAAAATGTAACCTGGCATGGAGACTATCAGGATAAAATTACAAATTTGCGAACTTCCCTTTGTGCTGGAATTTCATGATTTTCATATCGCGAGAGACTGGGATACAATGAGTAAGGTTAACGGCAGATATCGAACATGGCCTATTACCCTCTCTTGTTAATATCATTTATTTTTTTATTTATATGTTGTTTTTTCAAATGATGTTTCAGATTCCAGTGGTACATGGGGTTCTACTTCCAACGCGTTCATTTTCTCTCTCCGCAACAAAGAAGGACTGCCACCATTTAAAAGTATGGTGACAAAGCCGTCACGTGCAATTTACAGGGACTCAGGTTATGGTCCAACATTTGGTGACGGACACAACATCTACATTGCAAACAATGCAAACTATAACACTAATTCACACTCTGCAGGCTTTGGCGCGGACTCCTACTCTGTTTCCAAGTGGAGTACAAGTCAGGCTAAATATCCTGGCTGGGACTAGCCACTTCTCACCTGATGAAGTGGAGGTGTTTTATCTTGGCTAATTCACAAGATGTGGCGATTAATAAACGATAAACCGTTCATACATATTCAGTTATTTAGTTGGTGTCGGTGTTGTAGTTTGTTGACCGTGTCAAAATATACCGGTGTCGAAATGTTAACAAAAAGTGTTTTTATAAGCTAGTAGCTCTGTTTCTAATGGAAAAGATACAGTCGAGTAAAAAATATGCACTTTCTTTTCGGGTTGGTATTTTTAATATTTCGTTTTCATTGTTATAACTATACCGGTATATGTAGTGCCTTTGGAAAAAATATATTTCTATTAGCAATAATCAAATATTCAAGGTAATTTATGAAAGTGATAGTCATAATCTACAATTCGCTCAATAGTTTTTTTTGGCGAAGGTTGCATCAAAACGTTTTAGAATATAAATTAATATATTAAAATATTTCCTGTGATGTAAGAATTGAATAGAAATAAATTACCGTGTGAACAGACTATGTCTGAAACAATTTTCCTTACCGAACGAGATGTACAACGGAAGTGGATTTAATTGGGCTTATTCGGAGAGGGGGGTGGGGGAGGGGGGGGGGGGGGGCTGAGGGGGTGGGAACCCCAGAAGTAAAGGTGCGGGAAGTCTACGGGAGGCGGGAGAAGAGAGGGCGGGAAGCAAGATTCCCAAGGTGGCGGGTACCGGGAGAGTTAGGAAAAATTTCGCAACATTGCGCAATATTTTGCGTGTACTCGCGAGTTGACATTTACGGCACACAAGTTTGTACAGTCGGGGGAATAAGTACCAGTTGATGATAATTAAAAAATACCGCCTCCGAGACGGGACTGAGCCCGCAGTGTTCGACCCCGAAGTTGCTAAGCAACATGACGCATGTGCTGGCGCGATTGCTTTCAGAATACTCGTGAGTGCTCGTGCTAGTTTCTGATTGGATAAAAAGATTCGGAAACTCTTCGAGTGCTTCACCGAAGATTTGCCAAAACCGGCACTTGTTCCCCCACTGATTTATAAGTTTACAAACTTCCGTTGAATTGCGACTCCGTTTGGCCACAGCTCCAGCCACGAATTGATCCAGAAGTCAAGAAATCCCAAGTTCAATCAAATTCTTTATTCATTAGGGCGTCATTCTTTTAAAAAATATCTATTTGTATAAACTAATTTCTGTTTTCTTATTTGGCTGCTTTGAGTTTCTTCGTTAGTGTGTTATTCTCTTCTTTCATCTGTTTGAAGTCTGCTGAGATACGCTCCAAGTTAGTCGCTGTGTTTTTCTGACTTTCCATTTCAATCTGTAATAAAAGTAACATAAAACAATCCATAACTAACGCGCCAGCGATATCACAGCGGTCACCTACATCCGGGTGCTAAATGTAGAAGGAGAGCGAGAACTGGGGTGAATCGAAAACAGAATCTAAAGACACATTTCTTTCAAAGGAAAAAATATCTTAGGCAGAATAAACTTTGGCAAAAAGCGATGTTGGAATATAGAAAACTTTAAAACCAGTAAAGGCCCATCAAACGGTCACAACATTTGTCTCAACATTTTTTGAGACATGTTAGTGAGAGATGTCGAGACCATGCCCGGTCAAACGGCCTCAACAACCTCTCAACATTTCAAGAACAAAATAAATGTTGTGACGATGTTGAGACAAAGTTTAAATGGATTCAAACTCGTCACAACACATCTCAACATTGTTGCGAGGAGTGGCCAAACGGTCTCAACATCGGCTCTCAACAAATGTTGAGAGAATGTTGAGACAAATGTTGACCGTTTGATTGGGGCTTAAAAGATACAAACTCATGTAATAACATTAATTGGTGCTAACCCGATATTCTAACGATTACCAATCACCACGGCCACAAATTAATAGTGTCAATCAAAATGAAATAAACAACATGTTACTGATGGAAAGCGCGGGAAAACATGTCACCGGTGGTAAGCGCGGGAAAACATGTCGCCGGTGGTAAGCGCGGGAAAACATGTCACCGGTAGTAAGCGCGGAAAAGTGACGTGCGCCAACTCACGCTTGGTTTTGGTTAGCACCTGATTGGCCGAGAAAAAACACATTCGCCCTGATTGGCTAGAGCATGTTGCATGGGTTTTATGAACCAATTAAAAAGCTGAGCAAAAGCAAAACACCATTGAAAGCAAACAATTAAAATGCCCTCTATTATGGAGTCATTTTCACATTGAAATGTCTGTAATATCCTATTCTCCTGGACAGTAGAAGTTTTACGAGAAGAAATAGATCATTCTCGCAGCCAGTCCGTTTATAAATAAGTGAATTTCCTACAGTAAGTTTAGAGTCATACCTGATCCTCTAAATCTCGTATTTCTCTCACTATTAATCCCGTCTCCTCTACTGATTGAATCAGCTCCTTACAGTTCTGAAACACCGTGAATAAGATTATTACGAAACGCGCGATAAGCTATGAGTTACAAAATTAAAAACAAAATCTTCGTTTCAAAGCGTCACCAACTGCCAAAAATACTTGAAATGTTCCCTGTTTATAAGAAGATTTTGCAAAATTTCGAGTCAAATGTGAAAACGTTCGCAATTTCAAGTTTATCCACATTGTAATCCCTTTCCATCCTCGCCATCGTTAGTCATCCTCACTTCCTAATGGCTTCCTGTTATTTGTCGAGTACTGTTCTACAAAATCAAACCATTATTGTTGGATTTTCTGCAGTGATTTTAGTCCGTGTTTTTGAACCAGTTTCTCAAAATCGTGCTAAAAGAGTTCTAGATAGTGTTCTGTAAAGAGATATAGATGTTCATGAACTAGCGCGAGGTCCGTATTGGGGAAATATTAGTCGAGTTCTTTTTTTGCAAGTTTATTATTATAATGGCTTTTTTAAAACTTTACTGATAAATTATTGCAATCTTTCTCGGCTAACGTGCGCGCGCCAAACATAAGCATAATTATTCTTGCATTTTTCAGGCCATTTTGCGAAAGGTTTAACCAAATTGTCCGCCAGACATAAGGAAAAATGTTTCTACTTAATAGAAAATAATTTTCTTTTGTCAATTTTTCAGAAAAGGAATTTGTTGAAATGAGTTCGTGAGTAGCCCATCTTAGCGGTCCGAATTGCAAAATTCGGACAACTCAGGGAACCAATCAGAATGCTCCTTTTCATCGTGACCACTTTGAAAAAATAAAATAACACATAAAAATAAAATTAGAAAAATTAAAAAAATTAAAAACAAAATCGTGACCACTTTGCCATATAATAAAACTTGATATTACCTCATGAAGGCTTGCCAGGTATTTATAAGCTTTGCGACAGGACTCGTCTTTCTTTGCATCCTGCAACAAGAAAGAAACATTGGAGAAACTGAATCAGTCTCGAAATATCCTTTCTTACAAATCAAACATAACTACGAGAACACAGCAGAATTCGCCCTGCTGCATTTACACGTAGCTTGCATTGAGGTTGTCACGTTGAAAGTTCTTGCACCACAATCTTGTGTGACCGTTTGGAGCACGTCAACGTACTCCCCCCCCCCCCCCCCACCCCCCGCCCCCCCGCCTTATAAAGAGTTCATGTAACTTGTCACTATAGAGACCCATGACGTCAGTCCCTTTCTCGGCTTTCGCTCACAAAGACATTCGTCAGATTGTACAATAAACAGTACCTTTTCATGAAATCAGATCAGTTTGAGATTATTATTGCTGTGGTAGGTCAATTTGAAATAATATCCGGCCTAATAATCTATTGATTGTGAAAAAAATTCACTTCTAGTGTCCGCCTCAGAGGTGTCCGCCTTGAGTTTAGTTACAGACGGAACCAGCCAGTCATGTCCGCCTTAGGTTGGTGTCCGCCTTACAGTGGTGTCCGCTTGATTGTATACCCCCTCGGGGGGGGGGGGGGGGTGGGGGGGGGGGTTATTTCCCAAAGGTATACAAACCCTAAAAATAAGCTCATCGGTAACGGCGAATGTACGGTCCAGTTTTCCCGATAATTGATTGATTTCTTTTTGGACAGCTTTGGTGTCGATCAGAATCTACAAGATGAAAACAAAACGAAAATGAGAAAAAGCGCTTGTTGGCATCAAAATAAGGAATACATCAGAAATACGTTCATTATGTGAAAACAAGAGAGGGTGATCTAAGAGAAGGATTCCCCGTGAAAGTTATTTTTATTTCCTTCTGATCGAGGCTCCGACGTCCACGTTATTCGAACTGACCAATCAGGTAGCGCTCTTAAAA
This sequence comes from Desmophyllum pertusum, assembly GCA_029204205.1. Lineage (NCBI taxonomy): Eukaryota > Metazoa > Cnidaria > Anthozoa > Scleractinia > Caryophylliidae > Desmophyllum > Desmophyllum pertusum. The sequence goes on along the minus strand of MU826388.1, from coordinate 621,385 downwards.
TAGCTCAGCTATGGACTGGAAGTTAAGAGTAGATTTCAAAACATTATCATTGGAAGAGACCCTTGTATGGGGGAATGCTTCTCTTAGATCATTCTCTCTTGGTGAAAACCACACTCGGCTGAAATTGTGACATGAGCTGTACTAGACAGAAAGTGTACCTTGTTGATTTCCTCCTTCTGTTTCTTAATGTTTCCTACAATCTCCAGGATACGCCGAGTGTAAGCTGACCTGTTTACGTCTTTCCTCATAGTTTCGTATTCAACAACCTGAAAACGACAAGTGAAATTTCCATTTTAACCTTTTCACTCCCAAGAGTGCTATGTTCAAAACTGGGGGGAGGGGGGGGGGGGGGGGGGGGATCTGGTAGTTCATTTTGCACAATTGTAAAAAACAAACAGTACCGCTTTAAAATACTGCTCAATAGCTTTCATTTGAATGGTCATACACTAGGGTTTCATCCACAGACTTAAAAGTTACAACCACCTTGTTCAGCATAACAAACAGTACCACATGAAAGTACAGCTCAATAGCTTTCATTTGAATGGTCTCACACTAGGGTTTCATCCACAGACTTAAAAGTTAGAACCACCTTGTATGTTCAGCATAATAAACAGTACCACATGAAAGTACTGCTCAATAGCTTTCATTTGAATGGTCTCACACTAGGGTGTCATCCACAGACTCAAAAGTTAGAACCACCTTGTTCAGCATAATAAACAGTACCACATGAAAGTACTGCTCAATAGCTTTCATTTGGATGGTCACACACTAGGGTTTTATCCACAGACTCAAAAGGTGCAACCACATTTATTAACTCAAGGTTTGACTCTGGGAGTGAAAGGGTTAATGTCCAAACAAACGCTCGAGTGTTCCCTTTCACGCATCATTTAGGTCAGGAGCAATGGTGTGGTTGAAGTGCAGTGTACGTAAAACCATTAAAGAGACAAGAAATGCTCGAAAATAAAAAAAACACAAGACTCAGCGAGTGAACACGCGAGAGTGACACGCGAGAGTGACACGCGAAAGTGAACACGCATCACCAGTTGTTTATAAATGTCTTCCTTCCCTCTTGCTTCGTCTGCGACTTCCTTCATTTTTTCTCGGATAGATTTAATCTCCTCCAGTTGCTTCTGAGCCTCGGACTGAAATCAAACAACAACAACAACAAAATCATTTCAAAGCAAGTACGTGTAATCGATCGACTGCCAGCAACAACAGGCGGGTCGCTATTGTATAAGTATAATTTGTGGTAGTATAATATACGTCACCGACGCCAAGCGCGGGAAAAGTATAAACGCGTGCGACCAAGTCATGATTGGTTGTGGTTTTGCATCTGATTGGTTGAGCAGGTGGCGCGAGTTTTTTAAACCAAAGCAATTCCGCGATTACTTTCGACACTCTTTAGTGTTTGTCTGCCTTTGTAAACTATATTTAGAGGTATCCATCTATTTGAAGGTAATGTTGTACATCAGAAAAAAGGCTTAATTGATCGTCAATGTGTCTATTGGGACGAAGGACAATTATTGTCAATAAAATACTAACCACTCTATTGGCATTAAGCTGTTTCAGTTCTCTGTATTGATTGATGAGAGGAGCTCTGTGTTTCTCCCACTGTTGAGCCAAGTTCACAAGTCGCTGTGCACTCGCATCCACAACATCCTGGAAAAACAATTAAGATGAATTATACAACAAATCAGCTGACATGGAGGGGAGGAGAGTAACCGCCGCCTGGTTAGCTCAGTTGGTTGGGCGCCAGATTGCAGAGCGGGAGGTCGTGGGTTCAAATCCTGGCCGGACCAACAACCATGGTTTTAAAATCATGAACTGGTAAGATCATACTGGCTGTGCTAATACCTTATCTCAGTTCAGATGATCGTGTCATTGAGCCGTTCGCCTCTGGCTTGTCTCCTACACCTTCTCATACTAAATTAGTAGGGGACGTTAAAGAACCCACATCACTGTTCGAAAAGAGTAGGGGACGTAGTCCCCGGTGTTGTGGTATGGCCTGTTCACATGTATTCATGGGTTGGGGGCCAGTTTACGGGTACACAGTAATTGGCGCAAGCTACTGTGTCTACTTGGCGAAGCTAACAGTAGAGAGAAGACAATTCTTTCAAGAGTGTTTTTCGTTGATCACCTGTAGTTTCGCGATGTTATTCTCCGCATCAGGAAGCAAGTCAATCGTTCTTTTCTTCACTTTGTAAACCTCTTCTTGCTCGGCGTTTTTGGTCTTCTGGCTGGACACTTGTTCATTTGTCTGAAATCAAACAATTCAATTGACAATACAATTACTAAAATGCTTGAACTACGTATTTCGTTTTGAAAAACGTCAAATTTGATGTTTCCTTTCAAACTCGGCATGGTAACTAAATTTTACATGTTCTTTCTGTTTTTAAATCGGGTGAATTTTTCATATCGAGACATAAACATAGGCTCGATTTCCACCGCTCTCTATTTCAAGGAAGAGCGTGGGCTCATTTTCCCGAACAGCGGCTGGTAATCGAGCATAATACAATGACGTCATCACAGATTGTCCCATTTGGCCGCTAGCCTGATGCATCTAACCTGCTGCATGCCCGCCAGAGATTTCTTGATTTCCACTTCATCATGTTCAATGGAGGCATTCAGTTCACCGAGTTTCGTCTGAAGCGCTTCCAGCTCTTCTTCCCTTTTCTTTCTCATCTCATGCTCAAAACAAAAAAATGCATAATTATTTTATAAAAATTGTTTTGTTCATATAACATGCACTCTGATTGGTTGTGTAGTCGTTTTTGCATAGCTGGGCTACAATGTATGTAAACACGGTTATAGCCTGCGTAGCTGGCGGTCTTGTTGGTCTTGTTGGTCTTGTTGTAAAAATCCGTAAGCGGCGCCGCCGCCGCGAGAGTCTGGGGCGGGGAAGTCTGAAAGACCGTATTTCGCGACTTGCGCCGCTCGTTGTCGCAGCTTCGCCGCTCATTTTGTAAAACATTACCTCGCGCGAACAGAACCGCCAGCTACGCAGGCTAACACGGTTATGACGTATAGTATCAATGCATGTACTTCATTTGTCATAAAATACTATGTACCTTAAAAATTCACAATTTAAAATATAAAAGGAAAGGAGGGCCTCTCAGTAGAGTCCCTATCAGTAGGGTCCTCAGTAGAGCCCCACTACTCATTAGAGGAACCCTCGCACTCTTGAGAAATTAAAACAGTTGCCATCAACCTGAAGAACCATATAATTCACCTCTTCTGTGTCCTTTTTAGGAGGTCCTTCCTCACTCAGCCCCACCATGGCAGCAGCTTTTTTTTCATCCTGGTGAGCAAAAAGAAATATAAATGCAGCAAGAATCATTGAGTGTCAAATTGCTCATCAGATAACTACATGCAATAAATTTCAAGCTGCCAATATGCCTTTGGAAGTTTGTGAGAAGAATAAAAAATGTAAGATAGCCTGTTTCCGGTGTTCAGTTAGTTGGGACTGAGCAGCGTGAAGAATAGCGAGTGGAAAAAAGATGAGGAGAGGGGAGGGGACTCCCTTCTTCCTTCCCCTTTTCTTTGCACCATTACCCACTAGCAGGGGTGGTCAGGGGTGGTGAATGGTCTTTCAAAGTACTACAGGTCTCGCAAAATTTTACAGGTCTAGCAGTCTTGTTTTTTGAGCAGTTCTGTACGTAAATCGCAGTCTCGATTTTTTGTGAAGCTTTCTCGGAGTCACAGAGAGAAATGTTAGTCTCGCTGTCTCGCAAAATCTCGAATTTACCATTTGCCAGCCCTACTAGCCAAACCCCTGGAATAACTGCACAGTCAAGCACATTGTTTTCTACATCATCCTCTTGATGCTCTGAGGTGTTTCCTTGCATCCAACTCCAAAAATTCTAACTTGTAACAAGAGAATTCACCAGTAGGTGCAAAGCTAAGCTGACATTTGTCTCAGTTCCTGATAAATTGGGACCACGTAACCACCAATTCAAATAACTTGTCCTCTTAAACCATTTTTAATACAGTTTATTTCACTTTCACATATCTAAGATATCGATAAGATAGTATAGTTTCAGATCTATTACAACAAAAAACATTAATTTATAGGTTAGATAGGAATCTTACTTGCGCAAACTGAAGTTGTTCAGTGCGAGTGAATCTGGATCCCTTGGATGGTGCCGCAGTTCCAGACGCTTGTCTGTGATTAAAAATATTAATCAAACAAAGCATGAGGCTACACAACAAAATTAATTTGAGTTTGAATTTGAGGCCAAACAAAATAATGCAGAGCTGGGGAAGCTCAGAAACATATCTAGATCATAGTAATTTGAACAATAATGGTTTTATTCTGTAGAATAGCACTGACAGGAACCCATTAGGAAGTGAGGATGACAAACGACAGCGAGGATGGAAATGGATTGCAATATGGATTTTTGAAAAACGTCAGGATGTCAGTTTTTCAAAGTTTCAAATTTGGCTTCGAAATCTTTGAAATTTTGCAAACATTTTGTTGCAGTATGGAATTTATTTCATAGATTTAGGGACCATTTCATGCATTTATAACAGTTTTGAGCAAATACGCCGGGACAGTGTCCCTTTAAGTGGCTTTACGCAGGGTACAGAGGAGTTCAATTTGATTTTTGAAGTAACGTCATGCAACGTACATATTGCGTTACACGAAATATTTTCTGCAGGCCAACTTACGGTGGGCTCTGAAGTTTGCGAAGGTTGTCTTATTACACAGAAGAATACTCCCACTTGTAATTTCTCGCTCGTTCCAGATCCTTCGGCCGCGTTCATCCCGACACTCACGGGCTAAAATACGGATTGTTTCGCCGTCTATTAGTGTGTCCTCTGTATAATCCTGTCAACTATTGATGGTCATGGTTTCCTTGGCAACAGCCTTCTACTCTACTTTCTTTGGAAAAAGCCAAAAAGAAATCCAATCCAGACAAGCCTTTTTAAGAAATTTTTTAACTTACATGTTATAAGTATGTCCCTGTCAGACTTGCTTTCTTGTGCCGTGTCGCTCCCACTTTGGTGTATTTAAGACGGATTCCGCTCAAGGTTCGAGCAATAAGTGCAAAAATTAATTACTAAAAATCTACTCATAACACGGTAACATTTTGAATACTATTTGAAACATATCACTTTAATTCACTTCTCCAAGTGACCCCGCGATTAAATTCTCAAGCATTCTCGAGAAAATTAATGTCAAACCTCGTAAAAATGATAAAAACACTCGCCATTCTGTTTTGAACTGACATGAAGCGTCTTTTTAATTAAAATATGTAATGACTTCTCTCGCGGGGTCAGCTTGGGAGTTAATTTATCGATAATTTCTTCTTAACTGTATTCAAAATGTTACCGTGCTATGAGTATTTTTTGGTAACTTAATTTGTTGCACTTTTTGCTCGAACGTCCAGCGGAAATCGTCTTAATTTTTATTTGATGTATTCCAAAGCGGTTGGGCGTGCAAGGTAGTTCGGTATTTCAACTTCGTATTTCCTGCCATTACAATTACAAGTCTCGAGAAGTGTTTATCAACTCGCGCGATTCCACGCGTGTACAGTGCCGCGACAGTGAGGACAATGGTCATTGAGTGTGGGTTTTTGGAACTGTATTCCTGTTGCTTCCCGGCCATGATGGACTAGAAGAGTGGATGTTAACGACACTCATTTTACTGTCATCTGCAGGTACGACCAGCATTTTTTCATCCATTTAGAATGACACTCGTTCTTCTCCCAGTACAGTATGTTCTTCCAAGTGTTTTTATGACTCACATAAACATCTGTCTGATTAAAACTGTGTGGGTGAGAGGAAAAAGGAAAGTTGGCAATGCCGGGGTAAACAATGCCTTTAAGGCCAATATGATAGACACAAGGATCAAAGGAATATCTCTTCTTATCGCTATTACGTTCGCCTTTATCATTACGCATTTTTTCTATCTAGGTAATATAGCGTACATCCAGATAGCTACCGTAACAGCTCTATTAAGCCCCCGGGGGGCTTATTTAACTTCAGGCCTCAAGAACTAAAACAGAACAAGAAATGGTTATGCGTGACCGTCTTACAAAGGAAACGTCATGTATACCCTAGCTCGACGATAGTTCTGGGAATATAAGACCACGTTTCAATACATTGTGACTGAAACACCAGAAAATATTGCTGAAAAGTCATTAACATCAGCCTTACGAAAGGAGGAGGGGGGGTTTAATAGAGAGGGGGGCTTATTACAAAATCTGACTTCCAAAGGGGGGCTTATTAGATAGGGGGGCAAAATAGAGCTTTTACGGTAAGTCAATCCGTGACTTTTCAACTGATTTCATTATGCGCTATGCTACTGTTGGAATCGCATACTTCAACACTGTCATAAACGTTATAATTTACTTTGTTCAAATGAATGACTTTCGTGAATTTCTAAAGAAACTTTTGCGTAGGAGCGGTAAGGCAAACGACCAGGTCAGAATGGAAAATCAAATTACTCAGAACGTCATGATCAAGTCAATGCAACAGAGCAGCCAAAGGAACTGAAAATCACGCAATCCAAGACTGATGTAGAGAATAGAGCGGTTTTCAATTGAACATGGAAAGTAATCCGGAATTGCTTTGGTTTTTGCATTATACTAAACTCTGTGATTGGTTTAAAAAAAAAACTCGCGCCACCTTCTCAACCAATCAGATGTAAAACCAAAACCAATCGTGACGCGGTGACGCGTGTTTTCCCGCGCTTGGCGCCGGTTGTAACGTGTCCTTTGTTTGAGTTCTCAGTGTGTACTGATACGTTTGTTGTGATTGGCCATGGCAATTTTTTTGGTTTAGATTCAGCGATACTCAATTGAAAACCGCTCCAAGTAATCCGTTTACAAAGTGCACATTTTTTTCGTCGATGGGGCTAATTCAATGAGCTGACCTAAAACCTAAAACCCAAAGCCTAAACCCAACTAAAACCCCAGGTTTGCAACTTCACGTTGTTGTTCTAATAAGATCCTTCAGTTAACGTTTTAACCCCAGCAGGCAGTTCATGGAATGGTTCGTGTTGATGTGGACTATAATTTCACATGATTTCAAGCTGTGTCAATCTTATTTGTTGTTTCATCCACTGGTTTATTAAGCTGAACATCTCAGAAAACACGGCTTGATGACTTGTTGTATGATTTCCAACATAGACGCACATGCACAAAGCTTCTCAGTCTTTGGTACAGGGTCGTACTGTTTTAGTTTCTGCTGAACAATATATCATATGCACTGCTCTAAGCGTTAATCATCAGCATCTGTTTTCCGTGGGTCTTTATTTTCGTTTAGAATAACAAACTAACGGAAATACCAACTGAAACTGTATCCGATATTCATGCGGGTCCATGCAGAATACGAAAACAAATTAATGGTGATGAATACAACTATATAAAGAGGTCAACATTCCTCGTCTGAAATCCAACACCAATGTAAGGGATATAAATTATCAAAGCATCAGTCAGTCATTCAATCTTCAAGGCAGATCGGCCAACATGGAGAACAAAAGAGCTAAGAGCTCGAACGTTCTCCTCTTTGGCCTTTCGGTCAATTTAATTCTTACGTTAAGTTCCCTGGCTTTCACTTGTTATTCGTTGCATCAATTTGATTCGCGCCTAACAGCAGTTGAACGAGGTTCACTGGTCACAAACCAACCAAATGAGCTTCCCAATCGCGTCATTGTTAAACCAACAACTACGCACTCGCGTCTAAGTGGATTGCAAATGAAGAAAACTGTCTTCAAAAGAGCTGTCAATAGAACATCTATGTGCCGCAAATGCAGCAGTGTCTGCTTAAACTCGAATGGACATCCAAATGTAAGTTGCTCTTTGTTATGTGTGGTTATTTTTGAGGGTTTTGTTCCGGGAAAACGGGGGGGGGGGGGGGGAAGTGTGTTCCCTGGGTACCAGTATCTTCCTTCGTGGGTGTGGCACGAATTCCTTTTCACCCCAAAGAAGTCACTACCAATTCTACTGAAATAAAACTAGTTCTTGTCATACCGGTATTTTGTCCGACTGAATACCCTAAGAGATACCAGGATAACTCGAATCGTAGTCGTTTTAGATATACTCTAATCTGTACCAAACTATGTATTTTAACCCCTAAAAGTTACGACGATCACCCCCGTTGGTCACTTTTATATGGGATTCCCCCCGGGGCGATTTGTTTGTAATGGAATTAATTTACTTGCTCCCGTTGCTAAATATCGCTCAGTAGATTCCATCCCTCGATTCCTCCATACTCAAGGGATAGTTGAAAGTGCCAAATCTTACTGCCTGCCTCAAATAAGTGACTAGCTTCTGTTGGTTTTATTACATTGGCGTGCACGTATGAACATTAAAAGTCAAAACAGACAAATATAGCAATAATTAAATTGATCCAAGCTATGCTACTTCATTTCATTCTTGAATCCAACTGTTGATTCGACTTATTATTTCCGAATGGGTCGACCACTGGATTACAAAAATAGAACGTTTTCTTCTCTTTACTAAGAATCTAATAATCACGTGATTTAGTTTAGCATAAAGGCTTCCTTTAGCATAATGGCTTGTTTATTTAGCGTATATTCTAATTGTAATTAATACAGTCGAGTGTCGTGTGTCGTGTGTCAGAGTTGGCTCGCAGTTGTGCCAATCACGCTTAGTAGACAACAATACTTGTTCCCGACTGTGTTGGTAATCAGTGCCAAGGGCAAAACCAGCAAATGTGGACAGTGTGGTCATATTTTCCCGTCAATTATGTGTACGTCATGTGGTTGACTTAAGGTATCAGCCACCCTTCAGGACCGTCCGCGCGCGGATCGCTGTAGCGTTAGTTTTTTTTATAAAAAACCCTATAAACCATATATTTTTGAAAGTTTAATAATTCCAGATTATGGCTTTTTACTAAAAAAAAACGATAAACTTAAATGTGTTTTCGAAAATGGGAAGCTATGTGTAAAAGTACATGTCTTTATAAATCATGTTCCACCCCCTCCGGAAATAAACAGAAGAAAACGATTAACACCGCATTCGCTTCTCAACACGTTCGGCTAAAAAATTGTGTCTCAGATTTTTGACAAGTGCGTTTGTTTTTCTTTTATTGGCAAATGAAGTTGGGAGTGACAGTTAGTTAGCACTCCCTGTGGAAAAAAAAGCTCTAGCTTTAAAATTAAAAGGAGTATTAAAATTCGCAGACACATTTTTGTAGAAGCGATGTATGTCATCATTCTGGCCAAATTTCAGCCAAATTGGTTTGAATGGCTGCCGACTTGGAGTTCAAAACGCACGCGTCGCTCGGCAAAATTTTCCTTCCGAGATAAAAAGGAAAATACATTTTTTTCGGCATCTTACCTGGAATGAGATTATGACACCTAAACGTCTATTCTGATCGATACCATAGAGGGATCAACTTTCTCCGACAATAGGACTTTGACAGGTAACATGTAACAGGAACAAACGTTCGCGTAAACACTCACGATAGCCAGGCGATAGCGAACAGAACGGCGCCTCAAATCAGATGAAACCGACGAGATCACAAAACGACTGTGCTGTAAGAAATTGGATTAGCTGGGTAAGAAGTTATTCTATTTTCCACAGTTATTTTCACAGGCACAGTATGCGAATATTGGAGTAAACAAATGCACGCGGGTCGCACGCTAGCGACTTGTGCGCTGTTTTGTGTCGCAGAATCAATTCAACCTAAAATTAACTTTAGGTAGTATTTGTACAGGGCGACTTCATTTTGCTTTTAATGGATTTGATGGAAGTCACTTTGCTTTGACTCTGGAAGTGGTAGGAGAAACCTTTGTCGCTCGCTATGAAATCCGCCACGCAGCGCAGACAATTATTGGATAATTGAAGATATGACTGAAATGTCAACAGCTAATTACAGAAAAATAATGAAGGAAATCTTTCATGTTCAATAACTTTCCACAGAAATAACATTTTGAGGTAGAATTTTTTGGAAATTAAAGCTATTTGCGAGATCTAACAGAATTTCAAAAAATTGAAAATTTCACAAAATGGCAATTTTGAAGGGTGGCTGATACCTTAATCTGCTTTAGCTACAACGGAACCCTCCAGGCTGTGACAGTTGATCTGTTTTTAATTGACACATCGTGAGATACCTTATCAATGAGCGATGATCACCTGGATTATAACGAAGACTTCTACAAACTACATCTTCCTTGCTTATTTTTTTATTGTTTTGCTTTATCTTTATTTGTTTTTACTGTGACTGTTTTGAGGACAAGGCTACACAAGTTTACTTTGAGCAGCTATTTCGATTTCTGGTACCCATGCACCTACTGTTTTGTAAAGATCTTGTGATGAAAAAATCCTAAAAAAACTTAGAAATAAAACGCTTGGCTAGCGTGTTGTTTCTTGCCGGATCTCTTGTTTTAGAAATGCACGTGCCACACGTCACTTGAAGTGTAACTTAAATTGATTGCAAGGCCGGCACTTCGGCAAAAGGGCAGATTTATTGGCCGATATTTCGACGAGCAGAACTAGTCTTCCTCAGGGCCAAGGCTATAATAAAATATCCTGTTTTATCAGACTGGTCAGCTTCATACTAACTTGAACACAACTTATCTTCAATCAACAGAATTTGACAGTGGAACGAAGTCAAGACAAGATAGTTTGCGTGGAAGGTATTTACAATGATATTTATGCGTATTACACAGTTGGAACTTAAAGTGCACCTAACCCCAAATTTTTTTATTCGTTTAAATGAATTTACTTATAATTTGAAACTTAAATGCGAAGAAATTTTTCGATTTGGTTGAATCCTCGAATTTCTGTGCCCCGACAAAGTCTCCAAAATTGCACCAAAAACGACGCCATTTTGTTGCACGGCCGCGTTTGAGGGGAATGAGTTCTAGCGGCTGTGTGACCTCTACTCGGGAACGTTCGATCCTTCGCGTCCACTCATTTACTTAAAAAGATGCGATACACATTCGAGAAGTGTGTAGAAACGACTTCCAGGTGCGTTATTGGACGTTGCAGCAGCACGCCAGATTTAGATAAAGGTATACTATACCATTTTAAAGCGATGGTCGAGAACATACGAAAAAGACGGTGGATTTTGTAAACTCAAATGAGCGAAGTGGGACTGTGCGGAGAGTCATAAATATTTTGAGAACTCTGGAGTTTGTCCGCGCACTTCCAGTAGACTTCCTAAGGCTATTTTGAAATCTACCCGGTCGAAGTCGACTAGCAATTCGACCAAATGTTACCGAAATGTTATCTCTACCAATGACATAGCCGGCAAAATTCAGTAGCACGAGCGTGGAATCCGAGCGTTCATCCGTAGTATCGCGCAACTGTATGGCGTCAACATTTCTTCCTCGTGCGAAGCAATTCAGGAAATTTTGAGGTAAGTCAAAGACGAATTTCTTTCGAATGACTAAATAAGAAAAATGACAAAATATTTTGACTCTAAAAGTTATTTTCTGAGGCCGGGAAATAAGCAGTGCGACAGCCGTGTGTACAGTTCGTAACATCAATGGGTATCAATGCGGACCACCGAGGGAACATACTCACTTCGCTTATCGAGGAAGAAAAAGTCATTTATTTCACGGTTTTTACTTGAAAATTAACTTGATTCACTATGGTGGTTATTTGGAATAGTAACGACAAACGTTTCTGGATGTCAAAACTGTAGTGATGTGGCTTGTTTCCTTTCAGTTTGTTTTCTGCGGCTGAAATTTTCAGGCCCGCGCGCGAGCAAGCCGATTTCCAATCGATCGACTGTCTCTTGGCTGCGCCTCAAGCAACTCTTAATACACTTCTCTATAAACTCTCGATAGACAACCTTTAAGCATGGACCAATACTTAAATAGAACTGAGCCAAAACAAGCTTTATTGGATGGCATATTGGTAAACTGTAACCTCGCTAAACAGACATCTACGAAAGCATCTAAACAAAAGCCTCGAGCGAGAATTCTTACAACTGCGACGGTTACTTGGCTGTTGCAAACATTAAATGGTGAAAAGCTGGCATTTAACAGAATAACCATTGCTTTACGAAATGCATACTCGCAAAAGCAAACATATAAATGTCTAAAACGCTCGTCGGAGTAGCAAAGTTTATAGGTGACACGAATATTGCTTACCATTGACTGGCTTCTTCAGCAGTGCTATCTAAGCGGTCCTTGAGCTTTCTTTTCGGCTCTTCATTCGCTTTGACCTCCTTTTCACATTTATTTGTCCATTCCAGGTCTCGAAGCGGTTTATCTGCGAAGATTTCTTCCTCATTGCCGCTTGAAATATTGATTGAGGAACGCATATTTGTGTATAAATCACGCGTCGATTCCAGCTCGATTTCTACTTCAGAAATGAAGTTTATTTCGGAGTAATTCGAATCGGAACTTAACTTTGACTCCGAAGATGAAGAACGCACAATTTCGAAACAAAATTATTCAGTTTAAGTCCCAAAAGACATAGAAATGATCCCTTTTATGTTCAATTATCCCAAACAAATACAGAGAAATGACAGAGGCGCTATATTGTGTGGTTCCCGAGTAGACGTCATAACTCGGCACCAGACTCCAGACTCCCTATACGCGGTCGTGCAACACATCGAACGTGACTTCAGCAGAGCATAGAAAATCGAGGATTCAACCGAATGCAAATTTTTTTTCGCAGAAATGCTTCGAATTACATGTAGATTTATTTAAGCGAAGAAAATTTTTTGGGGTTAGGTGCACTTTAAGCTTATCTCAGTTTCTGTCTAAGACTTGCATCACTAGAAGCTACTAGACTCGGATACTATACTTAAACTTTACGGCGGTCAAATGCTCGAGCACACTGTGCGAAAAGGCGTACATTCTGGTCGCCCGCGCGCGAATTTCCCGCGCAAATTTGAAAGGAAAACCATTACAAAATCCGGTGTCACGCAAAATTTGCGTGAAAAATCGAAACCTTGATAGTAATTTGCGAAAGGAAATAAAAGTAGGTAAAGAAGAAGTTTAGACGTTCAGTATATTTCCAGAATTCTATTGATTTATCTTTCTTTCTTGGATGTTTACAAAAAAAGTTAGATGTGGGAATCAGGTATTCAGAATACAATAATCCTTATCTCAACTCACATTGATTAAAACTCAGGTCGTGTAGGACCTCAAGGTCCCCCAGGCCCAACCGGTTCAACTGGTCCTACTGGTGCCCAGGGCCCTCCTGGAAAAAGAGGAAGAAAGGGAACAAGGGGCTTAGCTGGTTCCCCAGGAAAGCGAGGCAGCAGGGGATCACCAGGAGCCCAGGGGGCAACAGGTCCCCCTGGGGCAACAGGTCCCCCTGGGGCAACAGGTCCCCTGGGGCAACAGGTCCCCCTGGGGCAACAGGTCCCCTTGGGAAATCAACTCAACATAAAACAGACCGAAGTAATGGAACCCAATTAGGTAAGATATGTTGGATAATTGACGCTGTAGTGTGTTGTGTTGCGATGAAACAATCAATGATAAAACAGCTTATCAGACGATGTAGCACTGGTGTGGCAGTGTTCAAAAATTCTCGCTCATTATGAAGTTGACTCGTACTATTTACTGTTAGCACGCAAGCAACAGTACTTTAATGCTTTTAATATTCAACTTGAGTAGGCTGAAACAATTGTAGAAAAAGCGCGGGAAAATAGTAACTGTAACACAGCCAGGAAATTCTAGCCACATTAAGCACTCTCCTGGAGAAGATGAGAGAAGATAAGATGAGAAGATAACAGTAGTGGCCATCTATGGGTCAAATTGTATAAAGCATAGAAAACCGTGTAGCTATACCTTATAATCCATGGGTTTGCCGCGTTGTTGGGAAAGTCACGTGGTGCCAAACAACCAATCAAAATATTCCAATTTTTACAGCACACGAAAGTTGAATACTAAATCTAGTACAATGCAACACAAGTTTCAAAATGAGTATACCTGGAATGTTGTTATTTGCACTGATGAGAAACCTGAGATTAGACGATGCTTTTGTGCAGGTGTTGAAGGAATAACATGTAAAAACAATCGATAGCAGCGCAGGTTCAGAATAATATTGAAAATAATTCGACAGCGCTGATTAGAAGTAGTTGATTTTAAAATTGTTTAGACACACTTGAGCCAAACTTTATTGACATAGAAGATATTTTTGTGTTATAAATTGTAATTGTAAAGTTTCTGCCCTGAAAAACGCTAGAAAGTGACCTTTGACCATATTAGTTTTTCGTTTTAACTTCTAGCCATTGCAATTTTGGTGACACAGTCCATTATCCTAAGTTATCTCCAAGAATGACAGCAAGTATAATTTGTTTTGCAGAATTACCACACTTCACTACAACGCTTTCTCCTTCTGTGACGTTTAAAGAGAATCAAAACGTCACATTGCGTTGCAAAGCAGCTGGGTTTCCACCGCCGGTGATCACGTGGTCTAAAAATGGTCACGTTATAGAAGAAGAGATAAGAAAGTTTAACAAAAGAAACTTGGAAATAAAGGAAATTCAGTTTGAAGACCGCGGTATGTACACCTGTACAGCGGAGAACCTGTTGGGCAGAGTTCAACTATCAGTCAATGTAACTGTCAATGGTATGTAATTAATTCAGCCCACATTAACAAACACGCGGTCTTGTCCTTGTTCGACCATCAATAATTCTTTGAAGGAGTAAATGTAAACTTGAGGAGTTGTACAATAGAGCGGTTTTCAATTGAGTGGCGTGAAACCAAAACCAAAGCAATTACATTGGCCAATCACAACAAACGAAAACAACACAATGAACCAATGAGAACTCGAAGCAAATACACGTAACCTGCGCCGAGCGCGGGAAAACGTGTGTGACCAAGTCGCGATTGGTTTTGCATATCTGATTGGTCGAGAAGGGACGTGGCGCGAGTTTTTTGAACCAATCATAGAGCGTAGTAAAGCAAAATGCAGTGATTTCTTTCGACAGTCAATCGACTGAAACCTCTCTATCGCGAGATATTTGTACTCTACTGACTCACTGAAGTTGGATAATCAGTAATAAGTAATAAAAATGCCCAACAACATATATTTTATGCCTATATTTCTAATTTTTGTTTTGTTTCATCTATTTGGTTTCCAGTACCAACAAAATTTATCACAAAGCCAAAGAGTTCTGTAACCGCTTACAAGACATGGGACACGATTGTGACGTGTGACATTTTTGGCCACCCCTCCCCTGAGATTACATGGACAAGATCACAAAGACAGCTTCCAATCAACAGACATGTCTTAGCTGGGAAGAAACTTACGATTAAAAACACAACAGAGGACGATGGTGGTGCTTACGTATGCCACGGAGCTAATGGATTGAGGAATGAAATGGCAGTGATATGGATCTTTATAAAAGATGTGGGTAAGCTAAGAATATCAAATCGAATGATTCTATGAGCTGACACGTAAATTAATACATTAATTTGCATCAATTGATAGCGTGATTAAAGTTTACAGGCCATCGACCGACCGAGAGTCCGAGTGAAATTTGTCTCTACTTAAGGGGGGACTTTACCTAAATTCTAATGAAATTTTAAGAGGTTTAAAGAAGGGTTAGAAGAAAGAAAATAATTTTTGGAACACCAACAGACAGTTGATACCCACGCGGGTGCTCTTGCGTGGTTATCAACTGTCGTCAATTGTCAATCTACTAATTTTTAACTTCAAATTCTAATTTTAAAACTACATTAAATCTTCAATATTTCTTATTTCCCTAAATTTTACAACTCCTTTGAGAAAAACTATTTCCTCCCCAAAATACCCCAAAATCACCCAAAAATTTACAAAACACCCATAACATAGATTCATGGGATGAGTGGAGAGTTTTTGGATTGCTTGAAACGCGAACGAGATATTTCCATTAAACCCATGTTAAGTGGCGGAAAAATGGCATTCAGGTAGAATCCCGCCTTAAGCGGCTTTTAAAGTGAGAAACCAAAATAATTCGAAAATAATGCTAAATTTCGACATGCATTTCACGAGTATCGCATAATTTCAAGAAATCAGGGTCAATTCCGTAATTTTGCAAAGCTCTAAAGAGAAAACACGATTTACGCCAAAACGAGGCTAAAGTACGCGTAGCGTACTACAAGTGTTTATGAGCAACCATGCGGGAGGACCGGTATGGGTGGGAACTCTGCAGAGACTCTGCTCCGCAATCCTACAGCCCGTGAGGGGGTAGGGGGAGCAGAGATGGGGGCACATTTTTGCGAATTTTTTTTTCGCATTTTTCTATGTTTATAACTATAGTGAAATCAGCGCATTTTCACTTGATTTGATTTCTTATGAATCAAGTTGGCTATGTATTTTCGGTTTAAATCTAGTATATTCTGATAAATACATGTCCTTAAGGGGGGACTTTACCTAAATTCTAATGAAATTTTAAGAGGTTTAAAGAAGGGTTAGAAGAAAGAAAATAATTTTTGGAACACCAACAGACAGTTGATACCCACGCGGGTGCTCTTGCGTGGTTATCAACTGTCGTCAATTGTCAATCTACTAATTTTTAACTTCAAATTCTAATTTTAAAACTACATTAAATCTTCAATATTTCTTATTTCCCTAAATTTTACAACTCCTTTGAGAAAAACTATTTCCTCCCCAAAATACCCCAAAATCACCCAAAAATTTACAAAACACCCCATAACATAGATTCATGGGATGAGTGGAGAGTTTTTGGATTGCTTGAAACGCGAACGAGATATTTCCATTAAACCCATGTTAAGTGGCGGAAAAATGGCATTCGGGTAGAATCCCGCCTTAAGCGGCTTTTAAAGTGAGAAACCAAAATAATTCGAAAATAATGCTAAATTTCGACATGCATTTCACGAGTATCGCATAATTTCAAGAAATCAGGGTCAATTCCGTAATTTTGCAAAGCTCTAAAGAGAAAACACGATTTACGCCAAAACGAGGCTAAAGTACGCGTAGCGTACTACAAGTGTTTATGAGCAACCATGCGGGAGGACCGGTATGGGTGGGAACTCTGCAGAGACTCTGCTCCGCAATCCTACAGCCCGTGAGGGGGTAGGGGGAGCAGAGATGGGGGCACATTTTTGCGAATTTTTTTTTCGCATTTTTCTATGTTTATAACTATAGTGAAATCAGCGCATTTTCACTTGATTTGATTTCTTATGAATCAAGTTGGCTATGTATTTTCGGTTTAAATCTAGTATATTCTGATAAATACATGTCCTTAAGGGGGGACTTTACCTAAATTCTAATGAAATTTTAAGAGGTTTAAAGAAGGGTTAGAAGAAAGAAAATAATTTTTGGAACACCAACAGACAGTTGATACCCACGCGGGTGCTCTTGCGTGGTTATCAACTGTCGTCAATTGTCAATCTACTAATTTTTAACTTCAAATTCTAATTTTAAAACTACATTAAATCTTCAATATTTCTTATTTCCCTAAATTTTACAACTCCTTTGAGAAAAACTATTTCCTCCCCAAAATACCCCAAAATCACCCAAAAATTTACAAAACACCCCATAACATAGATTCATGGGATGAGTGGAGAGTTTTTGGATTGCTTGAAACGCGAACGAGATATTTCCATTAAACCCATGTTAAGTGGCGGAAAAATGGCATTCAGGTAGAATCCCGCCTTAATGCAGCTATAACCCGTTCATTGCTTTCGCATTCACGAGTTAAAAATGAAAACTCTTTGTGAATGAAAGCACGGTTGTAACGGTGTCGTTTACTTGTTTCTTTAAGTGAATCCTTCCATTGTGTCCAGACCCCCCATGGACATCCAAGTACAGAATGTGGGTGATACTGTAAAGTGCAATTGCTCAGCTCGTGGCTCACCGCTACCTCAAGTCAAATGGTTCAAGGATGGACGACGTGTTATTTCTACGGCTGCAATGTATGACGGGACAGATTTGATAAAGAGTGAATTTGTCATTCATCGCTACAAGCCGAGTGACGCTGGGATCTACACGTGTCTATTTTATAATGAGAAGAATAAGACAGCGCAAGCCAACACAAACCTGAGTATGTGAATAATTTACTTATTTAGAGGGGAGGGGAGGGGGCAGGGTGGGGGAGGGGATGGGCTCCCGGGAGAAAAGGGGGCGGGAAGTCTACAAGATGACGTAATAAACAGTTCAGTTCAACCTAGCTGTTATAAACATCCCTCTGTAGCAGACCTGCTGAAACCAGGCCTGGTGGGTTATTTTGCCCTCCCTGGTGAAATTTTGACCTCCCTGATCCTGGATAGAATTGAAAAAATTCAAACTGGTGCCATGGAATCAAAGAACTCTTTGCATTTAATTAATCGATTCATTCATGTGTTTTCCATTGCTATGTTTCCTTCAATAGCTTTGACACACAATCGCATTATTTGCTGCAACGACGAAGGACTAACACTCGAAACGTCAGCTTTCCAATTCCGTCGTGGTGGTTATTTCTAACAGAACTAAAGCGTGTCCACATGATAATTATCATCGGTCTATAATTGTCTTGTTATTTTTATCTTTAAGCCTTAGTCAATTGTGGTGATCCTGGTTCACCATTTAACGGACAAAAACATGGCTCACGATACTGGACTGATGAATCTGTGACGTTCCTTTGTCATCCGGGATATCGCTTGATTGGACCGACCACTAGAAAGTGTCTGCCTACCGGTCACTGGAGTGGTATACAACCTTCATGTAAGCGATGGAATTCTATACTCTACCAATGACTCTACTTAACAAATATATTCCATGCCTTTTGGCTTTGTCTGTTCAGTTATCCTGAGATGCACAGATGACGTCAACATGTGGTAAGAACAAAAAAGTGGCCACGAGATGAAGTCGAGTGGGTCACTGGTGATCTTACCACATTTTGACGTCTACTGTTTTCGATAAATTAAATGTTGAGTTCCTGACGGTGAAAAATTGTTTTGCAAAGCATTGCCGATAACAACTTAGACTAACGCTGGTCATGCGCACGAGACACGACGAAGTGACGTCATCTGATGCGTCTGTCCTTTGATAGATCATGAGCAATACAGTCGAAGCTCTCTGGACGGACATTCTCGTAAGCAGGTTAACACATTGCGGCCGTCTTGACAAAATCCCGTTTGAACTCTAGCTTATTGAAACTCTGTACATACACATTCCCGTAAGCGGCCAGCTCCAGTTGCGGTCACTTTTTCTGCTTTCCGAGGGTGTTCACTTACGGAGCTTCGACTGTATCTCAGTTATTGTATAACATGCTATGCAGTTATACTTCACTTTATACCACAACGTCTGGAACAAGATAATGGTATAAATGTGAGGATTGAAATGGAAACAGTTGAACTCAATAAAAAAATCAAGCAGGGACATAGTAGATCAAGCATTGCTCGGACTTGTTTTGTTCTAGCTTATAACTCTTATTCCAGTCACTACTTTTAAACGGTGACTCTTTAGTACATTTACATTGCGCATTCTTATTGCGCATAATTTCGCGCATAATAGCGCGCGCACATTAAAAACATGACTGCTTTCAGTCTTTGTGGCTATGCTCTCCAGGAAGGTAAATAATCGTTTTATCGTAAACAGGCATTGTGGCATATCTTCTTTTCGCCTATTTTAGTCTAACAATCATCATCTTTCAACGCTTCTTTCAAGTTTATATTGTAAGGAATGATGAGGTATTTTTAATCGGCCATATCTCTTTCGCAGGGCTGGTGACCTATTCTTGTTATTCTATATTTTTGAAACATTACATGGCAATGATCAATCAGGGAAAGTTTCAGAAAATGTCCATGTTAACTTTTATTACTGTGGAATCACCTTAAATGAAGGTCACAGAACGTGTCCTCCTTTGGAAAGCTTGGAGCATGGTCTTACTCACGGACAGCAATACTGGGAAGGAAAACACATTTCATTCACCTGTAATCCTGGTTACGGGCTAAAAGGATCACCACAACGTCGCTGCCTTAACAATGGTGCTTGGAAAGGAGTTCAGCCTTCATGTATAGGTAAGAAGAATTTTAAAAGAATATCGATAACGCTCAACTAATGATTCCCAAACATAAAAACACAATAGGAGCAGGAAAAACGGAGTTTAATGTGAAGACAGATCCGCACTAACTTGTATGGATAAAACTGCGTTCTACACACGGAGAGGAAGAAACATTGTTTTTGCGTCGAGAGTAGAACGTGATTATGTTTTCAGGCCTTCTTTTCAACTGCTTAAGTTGATATATAACAGCGAAGATCTCATTCTCTTTCGTTCTTTCCACCGCAGTTCACATATATGAATTATTTTCATATATTCATCATCGCTATAAATTATTCGTTTCCGGCTATCTCCGTTTTTCGTTGTTATCTTGTTTTGTATTACATTATCTATCATAACCCCTTTGTATAGTAGCAGACATGGTGAAACCAGACCTGGTGGATTATTTTACCCTCCTTGGTGAAATTTTGACCTCCCTGTTCCTGGTAGACTGATTGTAAAAGTTCAAATTGGTGCCTTTAGCACGATCTCCATGTGAATAAAAGAAAGCCTTGCATTTACTAATTACTATTAATTTATCCATGTGTTTTCCGTTGCTATCCTCCAATAGCTTTGACACACAATCCCATTATTTACTAGCTCTGACGACGAAGGGCTAACGCTCGAAACGTCAGCTTTCCAATTCCGTCGTGGTGGTTATTTCTAACAGATCTAAAGCGTGTCCAGATCATAAATATCATCGGCCTATAATTGTCTTGTTATTTTTATTTTAAGCCTTAGTCGATTGTGGTGATCCTGGTTCTCCATCGAACGGACAAAAATATGGCTCACGATACTGGACTGAAGAATCTGTGACGTTCATTTGTCATCCGGGATATCGCTTGATTGGACCGACCACTAGAAAGTGTCTGCCTTCCGGTCACTGGAGTGGTATACAACCTTCATGTAAGCGATGGAATTCTATACTCTACCAATGACTCTACTTAACAAATATATTCCATGCCTTTTGGCTTTGTCTGTTCAGTTATCCTGAGATGCACAGATGACGTCAACATGTGGTAAGAACAAAAAAGTGGCCACGAGATGAAGTCGAGTGGGTCACTGGTGATCTTACCACATTTTGACGTCTACTGTTTTCGATAAATTAAATGTTGAGTTCCTGACGGTGAAAAATGGTTTTGCAAAGCATTGCCGATAACAACTTAGACTAACGCTGGTCATGCGCACGAGACACGACGAAGTGACGTCATCTGATGCGTCTGTCCTTTGATAGATCATGAGCAATACAGTCGAAGCTCTCTGAACGGACATTCTCGTAAGCAGGTTAACACAGTGCGGCCGTCTTGACAAAATCCCGTTGAACTCTAGCTCATTGAAACTCTGTACATACACATTCCCGTAAGCGGCCAGCTCCAGTTGCGGCCACTTTTTCTGCTTTCTGAGGGTGTTCACTTACGGGAGCTTCGACTGTATCTCAGTTATTGTATAACATACTATGCAGTTATACTTCACTTTATACCACAACGTCTGGAACAAGATAATGGTATAAATGTGAGGATTGAAATGGAAACAGTTGAACTCAATAAAAAAATCAAGCAGGGACATAGTAGATCAAGCATTGCTCGGACTTGTTTTGTTCTAGCTTATAACTCTTATTCCAGTCACTACTTTTAAACGGTGACTCTTTAGTACATTTACATTGCGCATCCTTACTGCGCATAATTTCGCGCATAATAGCGCGCGCACATTAAAAACATGACTGCTTTCAGTCTTTGTGGCTATGCTCGCGAGGAAGGTAAATAATCGTTTTATCGTAAACAGGCATTGTGGCATATCTTCTTTTCGCCTATTTTAGTCTAACAATCATCATCTTTCAACGCTTCTTTCAAGTTTATATTGTAAGGAATGATGAGGTATTTTTAATCGGCCATATCTCTTTCGCGGGGCTGGTGACCTATTCTTGTTATTCTATATTTTTGAAACATTACATGGCAATGATCAATCAGGGAAAGTTTCAGAAAATGTCCATGTTAACTTTTATTTCTGTGGAATCACCTTAAATGAAGGTCACAGAACGTGTCCTCCTTTGGAAAGCTTGGAGCATGGTCTTACTCACGGACAGCAATACTGGGAAGGAAAACACATTTCATTCACCTGTAATCCTGGTTACTGGCTAAAAGGATCACCACAACGTCTCTGCCTTAACAATGGTGCTTGGAAAGGAGTTCAACCTTCATGTATAGGTAAGAAGAATTTTAAAAGAATATCGATAACAGCTCAACTAATGATTCCCAAACATAAAAACACAATAGGAGCAGGAAAAACGGAGTTTAATGTGAAGACAGATCCGCACTAACTTGTATGGATAAAACTGCGTTCTACACACGGAGAGGAAGAAACATTGTTTTTGCGTCGAGAGTAGAACGTGATTATGTTTTCAGGCCTTCTTTTCAACTGCTTAAGTTGATATATAACAGCGAAGATCTCATTCTCTTTCGTTCTTTCCACCGCAGTTCACATATATGAATTATTTTCATATATTCATCATCGCTATAAATTATTCGTTTCGGCTATCTCCGTTTTTCGTTGTTATCTTGTTTTGTATTATATTATCTATCATAACCCCTTTGTATAGTAGCAGACCTGGTGAAATCAGACCTGGTGGATTATTTTACCCTCCTTGGTGAAATTTTGACCTCCCTGTTCCTGGTAGACTGATTGTAAAAGTTCAAATTGGTGCCTTAGCGCGATCTCCATGGAATAAAAAAAAGCTTTGCATTTAGTAAATTAAATAAATTTATTCATGTGTTTTCCGTTGCTATCGGCTCCAATTGGTGGTTTGCATCAATGTTACCAAAACTGTTCGCTTGCATGAACAACATCAGAAATTACCAGGTTATAGAGCAACGTTCTGCCCAAATTAGAGATTTGTAGCGTTTTTCATAACCAAGTTATTACGAAAATAATTTTCAGAAAATTACAGTATTAAGTACAGTATGTGTGCCTAAAACCGGCGTAAAAATACATTATTCAGTATATCTTACCTCAAAAGAACGTTGGTGAGCCCAAATTTTCCCTGCATGTAGTTTTTACGTTTCACTAAGACGTCTCAACATTTTAACTGCTATAATTCACTAGTTTTTCTTGTAATTCGCAAAATAGTGGACTTTTCGCGGGCCCTAGAACCGGCGTAGTGGCCCTAAAACCGGCGTATGTGTAAGTCACACCAAAAGTAACCACAAAATACCGAGAATTTGAAAAAAATGCGAAGTTGAGTAATATTTCACCTGTTCCTTTCATTTCTTACAAATAAAAGTAAAAAAAGTATCCAGAAGGCTTTTAGAGAATGATTTTAGCCTGTTATGTTCAGGCTCGAAGGAGCCGGGGTAGATTGCGTGACGAGAGGCTCGGGTCTGGATGCAACTTACAAGGTTACAATTATTATTTGATTTAAAGCGGCTACTTGGTTCTATTATAATCCTTCTTGTATAAAGAAATGAGCAGGGACTATTTGGGTAAAAAAATAGACTATTTTCTTTTAATCAGCCCTTGGCTTCACTTGTCTGCTTTTTGAAGCGTTCGGTACGCCGGTTTTAGGAACACCATGCGAAAATTGCTGAATATTTTTAGACGTCGCTTTACCAAGAAATGCAATGCAAGAAGCAAAATCATTTACACCGGCAGAAAGCTTATTCTTTTGACATTTCTTCTACCAAAAATCAGCTTTCGATATTGCACATTATCCGCTTACAAATTTTATAAATAAAACCGTGTAATTTGAGGAGTCGTGAACGGCGAATTTTTAAGAAGACAAATTTACCTACCTGTCAACATACTTGAATTTTACGCCTTCGACAACACCTGAAGAGCCACAAATTCGTCTTGAGAAAGAGGACTGATCAATAAATCATCAGACATCTTCGTTTTTCGTCGTATTTTATTTGCAAAGGAAAATTACATCATTTTCGTAAATACGCCGGTTTTAGGGTACGCCGGTTTTAGGCACACATACTGTATGCAAACTTTGCATAGAGATTAATGTTTTGTATGTGTAGAATATGTGAAAAGAATACCTTTCAGTAGAATTAACAGTTTAGAATTTTGATGACGTCGTGCAAACCAAAAATAGCTTTGACAC
Organism: Desmophyllum pertusum; assembly: GCA_029204205.1. Lineage (NCBI taxonomy): Eukaryota > Metazoa > Cnidaria > Anthozoa > Scleractinia > Caryophylliidae > Desmophyllum > Desmophyllum pertusum. Next base: position 597,377 of record MU826388.1, on the reverse strand, counting down.
ACAATTCCATTGTTTGCTAGCTCTGACGACGAAAGGCTAACGCTCGAAACGTCAGCTTTCCAATTCCGTGGTGGTTATTTCTAACAGAACTAAAACGTGTCCACATGATAAATATCATCGGCCTATAATTGTCTTGTTATTTTTATCTTTAAGCCTTAGTCAATTGTGGTGATCCTGGTTCTCCATTTAACGGACAAAAATATGGCTCACGATACTGGACTGATGAATCTGTGACGTTCATTTGTCATTCTGGATATCGCTTGATTGGACCAACCACCAGAAAGTGTCTGCCTTCCGGTCACTGGAGTGGCATACAACCTTCATGTAAGCGATGGAATAAATATATTCCATTTTTCCGTTGTCTGTTCAGTTACACTGAGACAGATGACGTCAAAATGTGGTGAGAACAAAAAAGTGATCTACGAGATGAAGTCGAGTGGATCACTGATGTTCTTACCACATTTTGACGTCTACTGTTTTTCGATAAATTAAATGTTCGGTCCCCGCGACGGCGAAAGATAGTTTTGCAAAATTTTACCGATAACAACTTGATCAACGCTGAGGGGTGGCCGTATTGGGAAATAAATGCGAGCGAGACACGCGACTCAGTGACGTCATCTATGCGTCTGTCCTCTGATAGATCCCGAACAATACAGTCGAAGATCTCCGTTCGGTCACTCGCTTAAAAGCGGACAGCTCTACTTACGGCCGCCTTGACAAAACCCAGCTTGAACTCTAGCTCATACAAACTCTGTATTTACAGTTTCAGGAACATAGCAGATCAAGCATTTCCCGGATTTGTTTTGTTCTAGCAAGAGAATATTCAGTTGGTTGTAGCTTATAGAGCGGTTTTCGGTTGAGTGTTGTAAAACCAAAACCAATGCAATTACAATGGCCAATCACAACAAACGTAAACAACAAAATGAAGCAATGAGAACTCGAAGCAAATACACCTAACTAGCGTGTGACCAAGTTGTGATTGGTTTTGGTTTTGCAGCTGATTGGTTGAGTAGTATGGCCTAAGTTTTTTAAAGCAATCATGAAGCATGCTAAAATAAAACCAAAGCAATCCCGGATTACTTCCGACACAGGAATACCACTCTAACTCTCATTCCCGTCACTACTTATAAATGAAGGTCACAGAACTTGTCCTCCTTTGGAAAGCTTGGAGCATGGTCTTACTCACGGACAGCAATACTGGGAAGGAAAACACATTTCATTCACCTGTAATCCTGGTTACTGGCTAAAAGGATCACCACAACGTCGTTGCCTTAACAATGGTGCTTGGACAGGAGTTCAGCCTTCATGTATTATAGGTGAGAGACGTTTTAAAACGAACATTGATGACGGTATTAACTAATGAAAACACAATAGCATGAAAAACGAAGAGAATCAGGGGTTTCATTAGAAGCCGGCTACCGGCGGTCTATCGCCGTCTACATTGCCTCTTGCCGCCGCTTACAAATCAAGTCTTCTGGCCTTCTGAGAGTTTACTTATAAGATTTATGAAAGAAAAAACAACGACTGTAACACTGTAAGTCTTTAAACTCCAAACTTCAAATAGAATAATCGCAATTGCAAGATCGTTTAAAATACCTGAGATCTACTGTGATCATAAAAATTGTCATATAGAGCACTAGATTTGACTCCCAGAATGCTGGAAATTTCATTCCGAGCTTCTACATTTCCAAAATTTTCTGGGGGGGGGGGGGGGGGGGGCATGCCCCCATACCCCGCTTCATACGGCCCCTTTATTAGTCACAGCCGCCTATTACACCATGGTAAGCTGCTTACTTCCAAAATTAATGAAACCCCTGTCAGAGAAATGTGAATACAGATACGCATGTCCTTGTTTGGATAAAACGGCGTTCTATTGAAAATGTTTTTCAAACATGAATTATCCGTTTCTATCCCCGTTTTTCGTTGTTATCGTGTTTTATATGATATTATCTATGACTTTCCGTGCTTGCCTGTGATATAATAGATCGGCTTTCCAAAGATAAAAACTCGAAATACAACTGAAGGTAAAGTTGCATCGCTTCAAGCCCGAATAAATGGATGTGCAACTCTACAAAAACCGCTCTCACATAAAACGACTGTAACCTTTCGCCATGCCAGAAACAACTAAATTACTTGCTTTGATGCGTTTAACTGAGAAGGGAGTGATATATAGTGTCACACCAATACTATCTGTCAATATATTCACTAATTTAAACGTTCGTTTCTTCTTTCAGGGTCGACGATAATAATACAATCAAATATTATCCAAGGCAATGAATTCTTCTTGAGTTATCTCACTCGATTTCTGGATCCCGTAGCTGGTTCGCATCTATATTGGAAGCTGTGTTACCGCGCCTCCGCTCACGGCTGGGCGTCAAGTACCTTCCATAGCAGGTGTGATGGTAAACGTAACACGGTGACCATCATCAAAAAGAACCAGTACGTGTTTGGAGGATTCACTGACATTCCTTGGGGTATGGATCAGTATAATACTAGAAATACGTGTCTCAAAGAACCTCGCGAACGAAATAAAATTTAACGAAATTTGGATCCGATTGTTGGATTTAAGGGTGCATTTTTGGGTGAAAGGGTAGAGGTGTTCAGTTCTGCTGACAGTCTGTGTGTATAACTTCCCCAGGCTGGTAAATCTGTAATTTCATTACAATATATAACAAAGCCAGCAAAGTCGCGCGATATGGACCACTGTTCTTGGCTACGTTTTGAGTACCGCGTATTCAATGTAAACTTCACTGCGCTAAGCTTGGAGCAATTCCTGAGAAGTCGTTCCTTGTCCAACTCGCAGTGTAATTAAAAAAAGAAAACAACAAAAAAGGACCCCGGGCGGATACGAACCCGGGCCGCCGGGTCCCGATTATCAGATTGATAGGCGAGTAAGGATGGTGTTTGGCAGAATAAATAAATAAAGAAACGAGACTGTACTTGATCCCGCCTGTGCTCCTTGCCGACAAAATCATAAACCTCGTACGCTCGACCTCGCTTTGCGAGGAATAAACAGCTATTGTCACTTTTTTTAATGCATGATTGTTATTATCCTATCATGAACCATGAAATACTGCCAATCGACGATGATATCTGCAATTTTAAGAAAGGTTGGTATCTTCAGACAACCTCAGATGTACCAGGGAAAGTGCATGCCAAACACCCCCTCCCCCCCCCCCCCCGTACCACCAAACTTGTAATGTATTAAGGTAATGAAGACACGAACACGAAACGAATGCCAAAATAGCATCCATTTTTAAAACGTGATATATAAAGTATGTGCCATTTTCTAGGCAAAATATGGACGGTGACGCATAGCCACATATACTTATTACTGCATTATTTTTTATTCTTTCTTTCATCCAGTGTAAAACTTATTACCCAGGCCCTTCTCAACCAGTTTGTCTTGCTGGCGTGTACATCCGGGACATTTTCCATGCTACACGTCAATCTTAAAACCGTTCCAGAACACTCTCCGGTTGCCAAACAACACTGAGATTTTCGGAAATATGAGCAAATTATATAACGAAGAAAATGTACTTTAACAGAAAACTAACATAATGCTACTGGCTTACTGATTTGCACGCTCTTCTTAGTGTTGCAATAGAGCTGCTCTCTTAGTATTTCCTTGTGATTACACGTCGCATATTATAACAAGGTTCGCTGCTGGTTAAAATGACTAAGATAATATGCTACGCTCGACATGTAAAATGTAACCTGGCATGGAGATTACCAGGATAAAATTGCTAATTTGCCAACTTTCCTTTGTGCTGGAATTTATTTAATACCGCGAGAGACTGGGATACAACGCCGGTTAAAATGCAGATATCGAAACATGACCTATTACCCTCTCTTGTTAGTATCATTTATTTTTTATTTATATCTTGTTGTTTCAAATGATGTTTCAGATTCCCGGAGGGATAGCTGGGGTTCTACTTCCAACGCGTTCATTTTCTCTCTCCGCAACAAAGAAGGTCTGGCGCCGTTTAAAAGCATGGTGACAAAGCCGTCAAATGCAATTTGCAGGTGCTCACGTTTATGGTCCAACATTTGGTGGGTACGACATCTCCATTAGAAACAATGCCAACAGTAACACTCATTCATACACAGACTTTGGTGATGGCAGCTCCTACTCTGTTCCAAGTGGAGTACAAGACAAGCAAACAATCCTGGCTGGGACTCGTAACTTCACACCTGATGAAGTGGAGGTGTTTTATCTTGGTTGATTCACAAGATGTGGCGATTAATAAACGATAAACCGTTCATACATATTCAGTTATTTAGTTGGTGTCGGTGTTGTAGTTTGTAGACCGTGTCAAAATATACCGATGTCGGAATGTTAACAAAAACTGTCATTATAAGCTAGTAGCTCTGTTTCTATTGAAAAGATACAGTCGTGTAAAAAATATGCACTTTCTTTTCGGGTTGGTATTTTCAATATTTCGTTTTCATTGTTATAACTATACTGATATATGTAGTGCCTTTGGAAAAAATATATTTCTATTAGCAATAATCAAATATTCAAGGTAATTTATGAAAGTGATAGTCATAATCTACAATTCGCTCAATAGTTTTTTTGGTTAAGGTTGTTAAGGCTTTTCATCAAAACGTTTTAGAATATAAATTAATATATTAGATGTTATTGAACTAGCTTGCTCAGTCCGTATTGGGAAAATATTGGTCGAGTTCTTTTTTTGCAAGTTTATGGACCGAGCCGAAGGCGAGGTCCATAAACTTGCAAAAAAAGAACGAGACCAATATTTCCCAATACGGACTGAGCAAGCTAGTTCAATAAAGTTTTTATTATAATGGCTTTTTTAAAAACTTGCTGATAAATTAATGCAACCATTCTCGGCTAACGCGCGCGCGCCAAAGCTAAGTATAGTCTTGCATTTTTCAGGCCACTTTGCGAAAAGTTTAACCGAAATTGTCCGCCAGACACGAGGAAACAAATTGTTTCTACTTAATAGAAAACAATTTTGCAAAATACGGTCCGTCTGACCAAAATATCGGTCCGTATTGCAAAATACGGACCGCTCAGGGAACCAATCAGAATGTTCCTTTTCGTCGTGGACCAGGCCGAGAAATAAGCGGTCCGATAAACCGTATACTTATCGTACATTAATGCGGACCACCGTGGGAACACAACTTCCATTTCGCTTACCGAGGAAGAAAAAGTCATTTATTTGACGGTTTTTACTTCAAAATTAACTTAGTTCACTATGGTGGTTATTTGGAGTAGCAACGACAAACGTTTGAGGATGTCAAAACTGTAGTGATGTGGCTTGTTTTCCTTTCAGCTTTGCTTCAATTTCCAGGCCCGAGCAGACCGCGCGCGGAGCAAGCCGATTTTCAATCGATCGACTATCTCTTGGCTGCGTCTCAAGCAACTCTTAATACACTTCTCTATAAACTCTCGATATACAAACTTTAAGCATGGACCAATACTTAAATAGGACAGCGCCAAAACAAGCTTTATTGGATGGCATATAAATTGTAACCTCGCTAAACAGCAGTTATATGGTGTACGACAGCAGTAGCATTCGCTAAGATTATAAAAGCGAATCATGTTTGCAGTTTCCACATGAACACCTACAATAAAGGTAAGATAATAACACTATTCTGTTCTGTTTAATTTTCACTGATCGATCATGAGAATGCGAATAATACATTTCGCAGCGACATGACAGCAATCGCGTTTGTTTACATTTACGCAATACTTGGCAACTTGCGACTCACCAAGAATCCCTCACATGTTCCGTGCCGTCCAATCTTTTTTGAAGCATTCGTTCTAAATCTTCATTTTCTTTAACTTCTTTGTTGTACTTTTTTAGCCATTCTTCGTCCGCCAAGGGTTCATCAGCACACATATATGCCATTTCATCGAGGCTTTCATTGCTTGTTGTGCGACCTCCATGTCGTATTCCGGAATAAAACATGTCTCAGAATCTTCGGAATCATAGTTCGACTCCGAATTTCCGTCGCTGGAAGACATATTTCTTTGTGGGTAAAATTGCGATAGTTATGAAGACGTAAAGAAAAAGAAATCATCCGAAGAAGTTTCTACACAATGTAAATCCCTCACAAAAGCCTCTTATCGTTATTCAGAACGTTCCCGCCGTTACGTCACAAGATCTCGACCCAGGACCCGAATAATGCGCGGTCGTGGGACAGAAAATTCCAAGTTTAAACGGCTGTAGAAACGCGGGGATTTTATCGATTGCGATAATTTTTTCGCAGACGTGATCAGGGTAGCAAGGAAATTTATTTAAGCGAAAAAACTTTTTGGGGTTAGTTGCACTTTAAACGTCTTTCTGAACTTTCTGAGTGTTTTGAAGACTGCATTCGCTTAATCAGTTTATTAATAACTGGAAGTCAGCTTGTTTGTGATTTTGTTATTAAAGTTGATTTTACTTTTCACTGTTGTCAAGTCAAGTTTTAATAAAGTTGATATACCACACAAGTGAATAGTGCTTTTCGCGAGCTCTGATTGGCTACTCAAACTCCGAATCTCCTTTGAACTATTCACCACCGATTAAAAACGAAATGACTTTCCACGAATTTTTGCCCAGTTTGTCACAAAATAAAATAACTGTTTGGGGCTGGCTATTCACCTGTGTGGTATATACTAAAACAATTATTCACCTCAGTGTCGGTGAAAAGTGGTGGATATTTATCTCTACTTCGGTGGATAATTGTTCCTCGCGAAGCGAGGCCGAAGGCCTCGCGTAGCGGGGTTTATAATTCTGTCCCCAAAGAGCTCACGCGAGAGCAATTCTCGTGTGGCCTTTACGATCATATTTATTTATTTATTTGTTTGTTTGTGGAGTTGGGGGATGTCATGACGTCACACGCGCTCGTGGCCTAATGGCTTAAGGCGCTAACTTTTAAATCTGATCTTCGGGATTGAGGGCGAAAGTTCAAATCCTACTATGGTCCTTCTTTTTTTTTTTTTTTCTCGGTTCGAATCCAGGCCGTTTTTTTTTTAACCCCTTTTCTTTGCTTAATAACATTGATTTCGACGTAATCTTTGTACACGTAAATGTAGAAACAGGAACGGCTGCTGAAAAAAAAGAATAACAATTTTTTACTCCAAGTTTGTTTATCGAACAAATTTATATACGCCGGTCATTTGTGAAAAAAAAACCCGGCTTTATTAAATCCGTTATCAACAACAGGAAAAGGAAAGACGACTCAGGAATGTCTCAAAGTGCGATAAACATATGACTTAGTTTTCATTGTAGACGCGAAGACTTGTGTCTGAAAATAATTCGCCGATCCGATATTGCGAAGAAGATTTTACCTACAAAAGCGAGGTGGTTTCAGATCATTCGGACGGAAAAGTGGGGAAAACAGTACAATTTATTACAGATATCGAGAGACGAGCGAACTCCAGTCGAAACCAAAATCCGGTAGCATAGCAAAAACACGGCGTTCGTCCGGCGATTCTCAGAAACCTTGCAGCGATTCTTGGAAACCTTGCAGATCAAATCGCAGGCGTGCCCGTTACTAGGCAACAAAGCTTCGCGAGGGCTGCGAGTCACGTATTACTAGTAATTCTGTCCCCAAAGAGCTCACGCGAGAGCAATTCTCGTGTGGCCTTTACGATCATATTTATTTATTTATTTATTTATTTATTTATTTATTTATTTATTTATTTATTTATTTATTTGTTTGTTTGTGGAAATCGTGGTTGACAGTAATGACGTCACACGGCGCGCTCGTGGCCTAATGGCTTAAGGCGCTAACTTTTAAATCTGATCTTCGGGATTGAGGGCGAAAGTTCAAATCCTACTATGGTCCTTCTTTTTTTTTTTTTTTCGGTTCGAATCCAGGCCATTTTTTTTTTTAACCCCCTTTTCTTGCTTAATAACATTGATTTCGACGTAATCTTTGTACTACGTATGTAGAAACAGGAACGGCTGCTGAAGAATAACAATTTTTACTCCAAGTTTGTTTATCGAACGAATTTATATACGCCGGTCATTTGTGAAAAAAAAAAACCCGGCTTTATTAAATCCGTTATCAACAACAGGAAAAGGAAAGACGACTCAGGAATGTCTCAAAGTGTTGATCACATATGACTTAGTTTTTCATTGTAGACGCGAAGACTTGTGTCAGTGAAAATAATTCGCCGATCCGATATTGCGAAGAAGATTTTACCTGCAAAAGCGAAGTGGTTTCAGATCATTCGGACGAAAAAGTGGGGAAAACAGTACAAGAGCGCTACAATTTATTACAGATGTGTCAGGAGACGAGCGAACTCCAATCGAAACCAAAATCCGGTGGCATAGCAAAAACACGGCGTTCGTCCGGCGATTCTCAGAAAACCTTGCAGCGATTCTTGGAAACCTTAACTGTCGCCGAACTGCAGTATGGGAGGCGATTGTGCAAGTTTCGCGATTCGAAGGCGAATGATATCGTGTTGTTTTTCGCCTATTTTTTCTCATTTCATAGCAGCATTGAAAAAGCACAGGGCATCAGAAGAAAGGTAAGTGATTAAAGATACAGTCTGGGGTGTTTGTTTCGATATTTTGGTGACATAACTTAAACTAGCAATGATTTTGGCTTACATGTAAACTGTCTAAACTGCTGGCTCCCAAAATGGCGTCGTAATTTTCTGTAATTTTATATTCCGAAGTCGGGTGATACGATTTATGCATCGAGGTTTGAAGGATCGAAGCCAGAATTCCCTTGATTTTAAAGTTCAATTCATGAGGTATGGGGTCGCACCCCATCGCACCTCTTACGGTTTTTTCGCTACTTGAATTTAGTTCATGGTTGAATTTTGAAGGAAATAACATACAAACAACACCTTGCATTGTGGATGTCACAGATAACCAGCAATGAAACAAAGCGATTGTAGGAGCTTATTTTAGCTCCAAATTTATTTTCTGTCGGCCATCAATCAAGGAGATGGCTGTATAATTGTAAATAATAGCTTTATTTGCATGACTATATATATTATAGTATAATATATATCTGGAGATGTGTAGAGTAAAATTTTGTGTCATTCTCCTCAGGACTGTTTGGCATTGAAGTTGTCTTTATAATCCTTGCAAACTAGCACCATGATTTTTACATGTTATTTTCCTCTTATGTTTTGAAGGAAAATCAATGTTAAATCACCTATATATCCAGCTATATTCTAGCAATTTCCATCTTATTGTTGTGTTCTTTATCTTTTGACCAGTATATGACTGTTGCCAAAATTCAGTCAATATTCCATGTACAAGTAGGTCAATATTTCTTTTAATTTTTTTCTCAACAGGGAACTGAGTATATGCAGTAATTGATTGAAGAAGTGATAATTTCCATGACTGAAGAAACACATTCCTTGTTTATATCCAGTCTGAGTTTGCTTGTAGTTGCTCAATAAGCTGCTAGTGTCTTTATGAGGATGAAACAGCTTCCATGTAACTGATTTACATTTATGTTTTGGAATAATATACCGGTACCCCAATGAACATACAAAGTTGTTAACTGTTATGGCCAATTTCTATAATATAATTATAGTATTGAAAATGAATATATTACTGAACAATATAATTATTATAGGTTTCTTTATTAATATGGAGCTTTTTAAGTACTATTTGGTCCATGTGTTCATTTTACCTATGCTCAAAATAAATGTGCAGTTCCAGAAAATAACCATACCCACTCCAAGAAAGGTCATTGGAAATTCCAAGGGGGAGGGGGATCTCAAAAGCCGAAACTGTTAAAGGAAAGTATGAAGCTAAACTGGAATTTCAAGGGGTTGGTTCAAACCAAAAAAAATACCGCGAGGAGGTATGGATATTTTTCTGGAACCACACAATATTCATTCCAGTTTCGGATTCAGAAGTGCACAAAGGTGGGGGGAGGGGGTGGTTAAGTGAAGATGGGCATTTCCTTGCTCTAATTAATAGGGAGGGTTAAGGTAAGACTTTCAGTTCCTCATTCCTCATATAAAGGGGGGGGGGGGGGAGCTAATGGTTTGCACTTCACTGTAAGGGGGGTGATGATGTCCAGGCCCCTCCCCTAAATTCCCCACTGCTCCACAATCACAGACTGGCCAAAAAGAAAAATCAGTCCTCTTCTCCATCCCGGCCTACATGATACATAGTCAGATATTTTGACTCATTATAACAACCCGCCTCCATCTCCCCAATCCACAACCACCTATCCAATAGTATCCCCCCTCCAAACAATCTCTTCAAATTTGTCAACACTCTCTTCGCCCCTATGGACCTTAATCACGCGGCGGCCATCTTAAATCCCAGAGGATTTAAAACCTTTGTTTCCGCATCTAAAACCACGCGTAAACTCGTTGTGAAACGTCTGAATGCGAGGCTTGGGGGACCTTGGGGAATAAAAAGCTATTGTTTTTACCAACATGGCGGGCTGTGAAAAAGGCCTATTCAAGCCAAGTAATCCACTCTTGCAAAATTCTTATTTATAAAATAAAATTGTCTCTAAAAAAGATATCTTCCTGCCTATTCAGGACAATTTAATATATACAATTCAATTTAAGTCCAACTTCAAGTAATCCACCCCAGCCAAATTCTTTATATATGACCCTTTACCATCCTCCCCCCCCCCCCCCCCCCCTCCACACACACCTAAAAGGGCACTTCCCCGAGCTTCGCGAGGACCTGCGAGTCACGTATTACTAGTCTAGTAAATACTAAAGCATTGCGTCTCTCGCTATATTTCTGTGTATAGCAATGATAATCAGGTATTCAGAATACACAAATCCTTATCACAACTCACATTGATTAAAACTCAGGTCTCGTTATATTTTTGTGTATAGCATGTAGGAATCATGTATTCAGAATACACAAATCCTTGTCACAACAGTAAACTTCGTCCCGCCCCGTATTAAAAACAACGTATTTCCTAATCTTATCTCAAGGACTCGACACAGAGGATGTCGGGCATTGACCTGGTACCAGGCTAGAAAACATCCTTGCTCATTTGTGCTCTGCCCCTGACGACTCACAACATCAAAGGAGCCTTGGTGTCGATGCATCCTTTCTATTTACCCGGCCGGATTACACTCTCTTCTCATTTCTCTGTTCTTTTTCCTTCCCCTTTTTGACCTTAAATTACTAGATTGAACATTTCAACTTTCATAATTTAAATATTCATCAAATTTAAATCATATTATAATTTATTTAGCTAATAATTCAGGATAGGACTAAAAAATCTATTTCAATTATGTTATATTATATTTTCTTTTCATGTAAGACCATTACACTAAAAAATTAAAAATGGTGAGAATTTGTTTCCCGACAGGGTACACTTTTTTCAGCCCTTAAGTCGGCAACTCCTTAACCCCACCCCCACCCCTCCTCGAACCCCCCCCCCCCCCCCCCCCACAAAAAAATTAAAATTTTAACCTTTTCAACCAGAAATAGCTGAACCCACATTAACCTAATATTTTATTCCAGATATCCTACAAAAAACCTTCAATCTTTCAATATGGACAACCCAACTTCTGCACTCCACCTCTACCAAAACTCAATTTCAACATCTTACTAAAACAGCTATAGTCCAACAAAAAAAAAGAAACTCTTCAATCTACTCAATGGCGATATTTTTTACCCCATTTCACTCTGGCCTCCTAAACATTCAACTTAAATTCTGGAACAAACCTACCACCGACCAAGATACTTTCAACCTTTTTGTTCTTTTTTGGCAATGGATGCCCACCGTACATTATTTTTGAGTGGATCCTTTCATCGCAATACTGGGCAATTAACAAGGGCAACAAGAGAGCAAGACAATTATACTTTCTAACTCGCAATACAGACAACAACAGAAAACACATGGTTTTCAGATTTTGACCTTGTCGCGTTCTCAGCTCCGATGGGTTGAGCCAAGATACGCCACGATTCTATCACTCTTGACGGTTTATTGACAATCACTTACTTTCATGACACGCGGTGGAAAAACTACAATGACAAATCAAGCATATAATCAAAATACAGCGACGACTAGTAAAGAAGAAACGAAACGAAAACTAAACTTACACTGTGCTTCTCTAGGTATAGCGTCCTTTCCCTGTGAAGCGGCTGTTATCGCTAGAGAACGACACGTAATGACAAAGAACGGTTCCTAATGAACGAGAAAACTGAACTCAACTAAACGTTACTCGGACGTAGATCCCACGCAACCTCGATTCCAGGGCTCTCTCTCCTTTCCTCCCTTGTCGTTGAGTAGAGAGACCCTGGTTGCGGCTGGTCACGTGACCATGCGGTTGCAACAATACCGCAGGGAGGGTGGGTCTTTGAGGCCGTTTTGTCAAGGTGAACAATAATTACTAACAAGGGGATCGAAGGGGCAAATCGAGCTTGGTTCAAAAAATGGAACAGCCTTGCTTTCTGCTGGTTTATACGGCGAGATTATGTTAAAAGTGAAACAGGCTATTTGTATGGAACGTTTGTTTTTATTCTGTACAACTTCGAATTCATGACATGAACATGTATACGTGACGGATATTTTCGAGCCACAAAAGCAGCGGCGCGAATATTGTATTACAAGAATGGAAAATTCGCTTTGCGAACACAAATTCTAAGTAGAAAATCAGAATATAAGTAGACAGGTTCATGATCGTAAAGCTAAACGAGGTTGTAAATCAGACACCTTGGTCTCAAACCAAGTTTGAAAACAAACAATAAGCTTGGCGAGCTCGTTCACTGACCCTGCGAACTCCGGTAAATTAAACACAACGGCATTTATTTACAAATTCATTTGGAGCGAAATCAGGAGCGAAATAGTCCAAATTTTAGGATAAAAGAGTAGCTTACTATTTTCTCTAACTGATTCTGTCGTTAGTTTGACCGTAATATATAGTTTTCTTGTGTCAAAAAATCTACAAACAACAACCGCTCGAAGCCGCCCGCCGGCGGTTCCTTGAAAATCAAACAACCTTGTACGGTACGAATGTCAAACGGACTGTACGAAGGAATTTTTCCATCGGCAGTTTTTGCAGTGAATACAATTTAACGATCACTTAAACTCATTACCTTAAAGCTGTTCACATACCGAAATGATCGGCTTTCTTCCATGGACAAAATTCCGTTGTAAAACGTCCGACGTAGTTGTGTAGTTCTGGAGAATTACGCAAGCGGTTTCCAAGAAAAGATTATCGCAGTGATCTTCGCAAACGGCCTGGCAAAGCCTGTAGAAGCTTGAATAACCGCAAGTAAAGCTTATGTACAAACTTTTTTGGTGCTTGCTTTGCGAGTTGTTTGAAGACCTGCATCTGCGAGTTTGGACTCAGAGTCAACGCTCTCACCCTCGCATGGTAGATTTGTCACAGCAACAACTCTAACACTCTACCACCCCTCCCTCCGAATATTTTTTTTACCACCCAGAATTTGGGTGGTCACGTGACCAGCCGCAACCAGGGTCTCTCTACTCAACGACAAGGGAGGAAAAGGAGAGAGAGCCTGGAATCGAGGTTGGATCCCACGAGGGGCGTGCGTCACGGATATCGAGGCCATAGTTACTGATTAACTCACAATACCGGAAGTAAACGTGACAACGTAACAGACCTCTTCCATGAAGATTGGCGGTTTTTAAATGGAGAAAAAAGAACAGTTAACATTTAATTACTTTGAATTATTTTTAAGAAACGATGTTAATTAAATTATATTTTATATTAAAATTATACTATCCTTTTAATCAATCTTTTTGCTGCCTACCCTTAACTTACTTCCTCTTTTTGTATAGAGCTCCACTAGATAAAAACTAAACCATAGAGGACTAGTTCTCTAAGACAAGAAACATGATAACCCGACAACCCCAAAACCTCTATCATGACCTTACCCTATACTTACCACATTCTTTTACACTTCCTCTATACTGACACTAACTTTAACCTAACCCTAACCCTAACCCTTACACTTACCCTTTCCCTACCCCAACCGTTCCTACCATAACCCTAACCTAACCCTTACAACATCTTTTAACGAAATATTTTATTTTTATTTATCCACCCTACCACACAACACTCCTTTATCCATTGATAACTTTACGTGTATCAATGTTCATGAGGGAACCCTTTTAGGGATCCCTTACCACAACACTCAAATGCCACATAGGTTGCTAGTGATTCTACCAACATTTAGCTTAATTAAAACAGATTTCTGTGTATAGCATGTGTGAATCAGGTATACAGAATACACAAATCCTTATCACAACTCACATTGATTAAAACTCCACCAGGCCCACCCGGTTCAACTGGTCCTACTGGTGCCCAGGGCCCTCCTGGAAAAAGAGGAAAGAAAGGGAACAAGGGGTTTAGCTGGTCCCCCAGGAAAGCGAGGCAGTAGGGGATCACCAGGGAGCCCTGGGGCAACAGGTCCCCCTGGGAAATCAACTCAACATAAAAAAGACCGAAGTAATGGAACCCAATTAGGTAAGATATGTGTTGGATAATTGACGCTGTAGTGTGTTGTGATGAAAACAATCAATGGTAAAACAGCTTATATTATAAGACATTGTTATTGGCAAAGATACTTTTCAGTGTAATCTTAATAGAGACTTTCACGGATATGGATACTAAGATCCAGACATAACATCCGCAAAGCCCAGTGCAAGTACAAGCTGGGGGCACTGGACAACCTATTAACTTCACAACAGACGTTTGGAACAGCTTAGATATATACCTCTAAGGGAATCCACAATTAGTAGCTTTACAGGATCACAATAATATTGAAAAGAATTCGACGGCGCTGATTGGAAAATAGTTGATTTTTTAAAAAATGTTTCAGGATACACTTGTGCCAAACTTTATTGACATAGTATAGAGATTTTGTGTTACAAATTATCATTGTTTCTGCCCTGAAAGGCGTTAGAAAAAGAAGATTTGCTTTGGCCATATTAGTTTTTTCGTTTGAACTTCTAGCCATTGTAATTTTGGTGACCTATAAACTCCATTATCATAAGTTATCCAATAATGACAGCAAGTCAAATTTGTTTTTGCAGAATCACCACACTTCACTACAAAGCTTTCCTCCTTCTGTGACGTTTAAAGAGATCAAAACGTCACATTGCGTTGCAAAGCAGCTGGGTTTCCACGCCGGTAATCACGTGGTCTAAAAATGGTCACGTGATGATAGAAGAGGGAAGGAAGAGTCTAAGAAAAGAAACTTGGAAATAAAGGGAATTCAGTTTGAAGACGCGCGGTATGTACACCTGGTACAGCGGAGAACCTGTTGGGCAGAGTTCAACTATCAGTCAATGTAACTGTCAATGGTATGTAATCAATTCAGCCCACATTAACAAAACACGTGATCTTGTCCTTGTTCGACCATCAATAATTCCTTGAAGAAGTAAATGTAAACTTGAGGAGTTATTTGCGTTTTGCATTTAACAGAAATGACTGCATGAAATAAATTTCAAATATAACAGTTGATTAATTTGAATATTCTGGAGCCTCAAATGTTAAAGACAAGTCACGAGTTTCTGCTTCAAAATGGCGGCTTGCTTTATGTTTTAGGCCAATCACAGTTCTCCGACTTAGGTTTTTCTTCAAGAATATTATTTTCATTATTAACAAACACGTTTTCTTGTCCTTGTTCGACCATGAATAATTCCTGGAAGGAGTAAATTTGCATTGAACAGAAGTGACTTCATGAAATACATTTCAAATAAAACAGATGATTTGAATATTCTGGAGCTTAAATACATTTTTGCTAGTAAATTACTAGACACTTAACTGTTTAATAAGAGATTTATTATCCAACTGATTTTAGACCGTCAAAAAACGAAGAATATGAAGCGCGCACTTACGGTTTTCCATAGCAACTAAATACATACTCGACACAAAATAATAATATATAAAACAATAAACATCCATTTGGCGCGAAAATATGCACGGATATCTGTCCGTAGACATTATCTGTTCCGAGAGGCGAACAGTTTTCCGAGAGCAAAGCTCGAGGAAAACTGTGAGCTACGAGGAACAGATAATGTCCAAGGACAAATATCCGTGCATATTTTTAAGCCAAATGGAGGCTATTGTGCTTATATCCTTCAAATATTTTTACCCAAGACCCGCTCTTTTTAGGAGATCTTCGCCAAGCTCTTACACGTCAAATATTTATGTTAGCGTTCAAAAATATTGCTAGTGTGTTCAAAACACTCTGTTCTATACAATTTAACAATTATTTTGAACGAAAACTGAACGTGCGGACGTAAAACGCACATTTTTAAACTGGGGAATATCACTGTGATATTCCCCAGTTTTGGCTGCGTCACGTGACGTGTTTAGACCAATCGCGCGCGAGTAAAAATATTTGATGGATTATAACGCGGGATATTTGTACTCTACTGACTAAGTTGGATAATAAATAATAAAAAAAACATATATTTATGTCTATATTTCTTATTGCATTGTTTCATATATTTGGTTTGCAGTACCAACAAAATTTATCACAAAACCAAAGAAATCTGTAATGGCTTACAAGACATGGGACACGATTGTGACGTGTGACATTTTTGGCCACCCCTCCCCTGAGATTACATGGACAAGATCACTAAAGGAACTTCCAATCAACAGACATGTCTTAGCTGGAAACAATCTTACGATTAAGAATACAACAGAGGACGATGATGATGCTTATCTATGCCAAGGAGCTAATGAATTGGGGGATGTATGGGCAATAACAGTGATCACTGTAAGAGATGTAGGTAAGGCTAAGAATATCAGATCAAAGAATCCTTTGAGCTGACTCGTGAATGATAAAATAATTTGCATAAATTAATTGCGCGATTACGGTTTACATCCCATCGACCGACCGACCGACCGACCGAGCGAGTGAAATTTGTCTCCAAAATGCTATAAACCCGTTTCATTGCTTTCGCCTTCACGAGTTAAAAATAAAAACTCTTTGTGAATAAAAAGCACGGTTGTAAACGGTGTCGTTTACTTGTTTTCTTTAAGTGAATCCTTTCCCAATGTGTCCAGACCTCCCAGGGACATTGAAGTACAGAATGTCGGTGATAGAGTACAGTTCAATTGTTCAGCTCGTGGCTCGCCGCTCCCTCAATTCAAATGGTTCAAAGATGGACGTCGTGTTATTTCTACGGTAATGTATGATGGGAAAGATTTAATAAAGACTGAATTTGTCATTCATTCGCTTCAAGCCGAGTGACGCTGGGATCTACACGTGTCTATTTCATAATGAGAAGAATAAGACAGCGGAAGCCAACACAAACCTGAGTATGTGAATAATTTGCTTATTTGTGGGGGGGAGTCTAGGGGAGGCGGGAGAAGAAAAGGGCGGGAACCGGGAGAAATAGGAAAACATTCGCGACAATGTGTAACATTTTTTCAATAGAAAAAAAAAACAAAGAAGCCACCTGGTTATATGGCCTAAGTTTCCATGAGTTTCCTGCAGCTCAGTGGTTAGAGCGTTCGACCGGTGTGCGGAAGGTCATAGGTTCGACTCCTGTTGGGGTAACTCGGAATTCTTTTCCGAGTAGCTTATGTCACTGACAGAATCATAGGGCCGCAGTAAAATGTAGCGGTTTCTGTAATCATATTTGTTTTTACGGGAATAACATCTTTCATAATTATCCTGTTATTTTTATCTTTAAGCCTTAGTCAATTGTGGTGATCCTGGTTATCCATTTAACGGACAAAAACATGGCTCACGATACTGGACTGGTGAATCTGTGACGTTCATTTTGTCATCCGGGATATCGCTTGATTGGACCGACCACTAGAAAGTGTCTGCCTTCCGGTAACTGGAGTGGTATACAGCCTTCATGTAAGCGATGGAATAAATATATTCCATGTTGCCGTTGTCTGTTCAGTTTACACTGAGATGCACAGATGACGTCAAAATGCGGTAAGAACTAAAAAGTGATCTACGAGATAAAGTCGAGTGGATCACTGATGTTTCTTACCACATTTTGACGTCTACTGTTTTCGATAAATTAAATGTTGGGTTTTCCAACGGTGAAAAATAGTTTTGCAAAATTTTACCGATAACAAAGTGATCAACGCTGAGGGATGGCCGCCCGTATTGGGAAATAAATGCGAATGCGGCGCAGTGACGTCATCTATGTGTCTGTCCGCTGATAGATCACGAAACCATACAGTCGAAGAACTCCGAGCGGGACACTCTCTTATTTAGCGGACAGCTCTACTTAACGGCTGCCTTGACAAAACTCCGCTTGAACTCTAGCTCATACAAACTCTGTATTTACACGCGTTCCCGTAAGCGGCCAGCTCCAGAGTTGCGTACACTTTTCCTGCTTTTCGAGGGTGTTTGCTTACAGGAACTTCCACTGTATCTCAGTTATTGCATAACATGCTATGCAGTTATATTACACTTTTCTTTTTACTGGCAACGTCTGTAACAATAAATTAAATTGGAATAATGTGAGGATTGAAGAAGAAACTGGGGGGACATAGTAGATCAAGCATTGCTCGGATTTGTTTTTTTCTCGCTTATAGAGCGGTTTCAGTTGAGTGTCGTAAAACCAAAACCAATGCAATTACAATGACCAATCACAAACAAACGTAAACAAAGAAACGAAACCAATGAATTAACTCGAAGCAGATACACGTAACTGGCACCAAGCGCGGGAAAAACGCGTGTGGCCAAGTTAAGTGATTGGTTTTGGTTTTGCATCTGATTAGTTGAGTACGTGGCGCGAGTTTTTTTAAACCAATCATGAAGCCGTAGGAAATTAAAACCAAAGCAATTCCGAATTACTTTCGACACTCAATTGAAAACCGCTCAAACTTTTTTCCCGTCACTACTTTTAAATATGAAGGGTTTCACAGAACTTGTCCTCCTTTGGGAAGCTTGGAGTATGGTGTTACTTACGGACAGCAATACTGGAAGGAAAACACATTACACTCACATGTAATCCTGGTTACTGGCTAAAAGGATCACAACAACGTCACTGCCTTGAGAATGGTACTTGGACAGGAGTTCAGTCTTCGTGTATAGGTAAGAGGCATTTTAAAATAATATTGATAACAGCATTTAACTAATGATTCCCAAACATATTAAAAACATATTGAATAGAAGCAGGAAAAACGAAATTAAATGTAAAGACAGATGCGCATGTCCTTTTGTTAATAAAAGAGGAAGAGGAAAGAAACATTGTTTCGCGTCGAGAGCAGAACGTGATTTATATGTTTTCCATCATAAATTATCCGTTTCTATCTCCGCTTTTCGCTGTTACTTGTTTACATTATCTATGGCAAACCGTGTTAGATCAGCTTTCTAACTAACAAACTCGAAATACAGCTGAAAGTAAAGTTCCTTGGCTTCGACCCCGAATGAATGGGATTATCTGGGGTTTAAACAAGCAAATATTTCAAAGTCGTAAGATAGTGTAACCCTGAAAGAAACTGAAACCTTTCGCCATGCCAGCAATAATTAAATTACTCACTTAGTTTCACGCTAAAAATGTTTGGTTCTTCTTTAAGCGACCGCAACAATCAAATATTATCCAAAAGCAATGCATTCTTCTTGAGTCATTCTTGCTCGATTTCTGGATCCCGTGGCTGGTTCACATCCAAATTGGAAGCTGTGTTACCGCGCCTCCGCTCACGGCTGGGCGGCAAGTTACCTTCCATAGCAGGTGTGATGGTAAAACATAACACGGTGACCATCATCAAAAAGAAACCAGTACGTGTTTGGAGCATTCACTGACATTCCTTGGGGTTATGGATCAGTAAAAATACTAGAAATACGTGTCTCGAAGAAACCACGCGGACGAAATAAAATTTAACGAAATTTAGATCCGATTGTTGGATTTTTAGGCCGGGTGGCATTTTTGGGTGAAAGGGTAGAGGTGTTCCGTTCTGCTGACAGTCTGTGTGTATAACTTCCCCTGGCTGAGATCGTTTAAAATACCTGAGATCTACTGTGATCAATAAAAATTGTCATATATATAGAGCACTAGATTTGACTCCCAGAAATGCTGGAAATTTCATTTCCGAGCTTTTCTACATTTCCAAAATTTTCTGGGGGGGGGGGGGGGGGGGGCATGCCCCCATACCCGCTTCATTACGGCCCCTTTATTAGTCACAGCCGCCTATTACAACCATGGTAAGCTGCTTACTTCCAAAAATTAATGAAACCCCTGTCAGAGAAATGTGGAATACAGATACGCATGTCCTTGTTTGGATAAAACGGCGTTCTATTGAAAAATGTTTTTCAAACATGAATTATCCGTTTCTATCCCCGTTTTTTCGTTGTTATCGTGTTTTATATGATATTATCTATGACTTTCCGTGCTTGCCTGTGATATAATAGATCGGCTTTTCCAAAGATAAAAACTCGAAATACAACTGAAGGTAAAGTTGCATCGCTTCAAGCCCGAATAAATGGATGTTGCAACTCTACAAAAACCGCTCTCACATAAAACGACTGTAACCTTTCGCCATGCCAGAAACAACTAAATTACTTGCTTTGATGCGTTTAACTGAGAAGGGAGTGGATGTATAGTGTCACGCCAATACTATCTGTCAATATATTCACTAATTTAAACGTTCGTTTCTTCTTTCAGGGTCGACGATAATAATACAATCAAATATTATCCAAGGCAATGAATTCTTCTTGAGTTATCTCACTCGATTTCTGGATCCCGTAGCTGGTTCGCATCTATATTGGAAGCTGTGTTACCGCGCCTCCCGCTCACGGCTGGGCGTCAAGTACCTTCCATAGGCAGGTGTGATGGTAAACGTAACACGGTGACCATCATCAAAAAGAACCAGTACGTGTTTGGAGGATTTCACTGACATTCCCTTGGGGTATGGATCAGTATAATACTAGAAATACGTGTCTCAAAGAACCTCGCGAACGAAATAAAATTTAACGAAATTTGGATCCGATTGTTGGATTTAAGGGTGCATTTTTGGGTGAAAGGGTAGAGGTGTTCAGTTCTGCTGACAGTCTGTGTGTATAACTTCCCCAGGCTGGTAAATCTGTAATTTCATTACAATATATAACAAAGCCAGCAAAGTCGCGCGATATGGACCACTGTTCTTGGCTACGTTTTGAGTACCGCGTATTCAATGTAAACTTCACTGCGCTAAGCTTGGGAGCAATTCTTGAGGAGTCGTTCCTTGTTCCAACTCGCAGTGTAATTAAAAAAAGAAAACAACAAAAAAGAAAACCCGGGCGGATACGAACCGGGGCCGCCGGGTCCCGATGATCAGATTGACAGGCGAGTAAGGATGGTGTTTGGCAGAATAAATAAATAAAGAAATGTGACTGTACTTGATCCCGCCTGTGCTCCTTGCCGACAAAATCATAAACCTCGTACGCTCGACCTCGCTTTGCGAGTAATAAACAGCTATTGTCACTTTTTAAATGCATGATTGTTATTAAACCTATGGGTAAACAGGCGGAGTACATGAAACCATGAAATACTGCAAAGCTCTCTTAGTATTTCCTTGTGATTACACGTCGAATATTTTAACCATGGTTTGCTGGTTAAAATGACTAAGATAATATGCCACGCTCGACATGTCAAATGTAAACCTGGCATTGGAGACTAAAAGGATAAAATTGCTAATTTGCCAACTTTCCTTTGTGCAGCAATTTATTAATACCGCGAGAGACTGGGATACAATGAGTAAGGTTAACGGGCAGATATCGAACATGGCCTATTACCCTCTCTTGTTAATATCATTTGTTTGTTATTTATATCTTGTTTTTTCAAATGATGTTTCAGATTCCAGTGGTAGTTATGGTTCTACTTCCAACGCGTTCATTTTCTCTCTCCGCAACAAAGAAGGTCTGCCACCATTTAAAAAGCATGGTGTCAATGGCGCAATATGCAATTTACAGGAAACTCAGGTTATGGTCCAACATTTGGTGGCGGGCACGACATCCGCATTGCCAACAATGCGAACAGTAACACTAATTCAAAAACTTACTTTTACTCCTACTCTGTTCCAAGTGGAGTACAAGACAAGTACACAATCCTGGCTGGGACTTACAAGTTCTCACCTGATGAAGTGGAGGTGTTTTATCTTGGCTAATTCACAAGAGGTCGCGATTAAAAAACGATAAACCGTTTCATACATATTCAGTTATTTAGTTGGTGTCGGTGTTGTAGTTTGTAGACCGTGTCAAAATATACGATGTCGGAATGCTGGAAAAGTGTCATTATAAGCTAGTAACTCTGTTTCTATTGAAAAAGATACAGTCGTGTAAAAAATGTGCACTTTCTTTTTGGGTTGGTATTTTTTAATATTTCTTTTCATTGGTATAACTATACTCATATATGTAGTACCATTTGGGGGAAAACAATTTTATTTCCAATAATCAAAATAGCCAAGTTAATTTATGCAAGTTCATAATCAACAATTATAAAAGGGTTTTTTGCTAAAGGCTGCTCAAGGCTTTAACTTAAATTTTTTTTAGAATATAGCCGGGAGTAAAGGGTGCGGGAAGTCTACGGGAGGCGGGAGAAGAAAGGGCGGGAAGCAAGATTCCCAAGGTGGTGGGAACCGGGAGAGATAGGAAAAAATTTCGCAACATTGCGCAATATTTTGCAATAGAAAAAGCACAACGGGGCGGAACCACAACGGAAGAGGCGGGAACCGGGCGAGAAGTTTAGACCCGTGTCGTATGCTTGTCGTAGGCTTGTCGTAGGCTTGTCGTAGGCTTGTCGTAGGCTTGTCGTAGGCTTGTCGTAGGCTTGTCGTAGGCTTGTCGTAGGCTTGTCGTAGGCTTGTCGTAGGCTTGTCGTAGGCTTGTCGTAGGCTTGTCGTAGTCTTGTCGTAGGCTTGTCGTAGCCCGCATGCGACAAAGTTATCAATCCCGACTGAAGGTTTACTATTTTAGCGGCTACTAAATTTAGAGATTTTTCTTTCCCAAGTTTAGCGACTTTCGGAGATTTTGGTTAGTCTGAAGTGTCAGCCGCCTCCTCGCGCCGACCTTCAGACTAAGATTTTGTGTACTATTCGATTTTTAAATTTAGCGCATGACATCGCTAAATCCACTAAATTCAGTAGCCGCTAACAATAGTAACCTTAAATTATATTCGAAGCCAATTCCCTTCCACTAGCAATGTACTACATCTAGGTCACGGGTATAAATCCGTCTCAAAAAAGCAATCAGCTAAAATTAAAAATATCATTTCGTGTGTTCTTGACCGTTTTTAATTTTTTGAAAATAGAACGCCAATTAGGACAAATTTGCTACTCGAGTATTCCTTTTTCTCACAAAGCGGCAGAATCCGTATGGATTTCGTGCGATTTGGACACAATACAAAGCAATATAATAATTGTTTTCCTGGCAGTGTTGGGGAAATTGAATCCTTTCTTCACTTTAGTTTCGTCAACAGTTAAGGAAATTGCTTGACACGAAATGTTATCATCATACTTCGCAATAGTCTAGTTCCAGAAGAGGTTTCTTTATTGTCGCCTGTTATAAACTCAAGCGATTACTAGAATTGACCGGTAAAAGTCCTGATTTCAATAAAATGATTAGAACTGTGTGAAACGTTTAGCTTTACTACTCAAAGCTAACAGAAAGCCAAAGAAAATTTTAAAGATATCGGTTTAAAATAATACTACGTTTTCTACGGCCGGAGAGAACGACGTTTTCTCGACTGCGAAATCCTACTTGAAATTGAATTATTTAAAAGAGCGATAAGAAATTAAAATTCATTTCGCGTAGACACAACCATTTTAAGTTTTCGAAAATAGAACTGTGACGAAATAAGGACAGAAATTTGCTATTCAAACTATTTTGTTGTTGTTGTTTTGAGACGTCAAACGAAGGGCTTTTGTCAGTGACGTGGACAACTTTTCATGGCGCTGGTTTTACTCACCTTTTCGGAAATTACCTGGCAAGAAAAATAAAACCGTTATTACGCATCTCTTAGAACTGCTTCGGATTTAAAGCGAAAATACGTGGGCGCAAACTTCTCAGCTGTGCACTGTTTTTTACAGCCTTAAAAAAAGAAATGAAAGAAATTAGCGCATGCGCCTGCCATCCTCGAAGTACCCGTGTCGACATTGTCGATCTCAGCTCTTCTCTTTTGCTCAGCTCGGAGAGAAAAGCTTGGCGTCTCGCGCAGCCAAAAACCGAAGGATCTGGGGTCGAGAATGACCAGTTAGTCGAGGCGAGACGAAGTTCACACGAACGGGCGAGAAGAGAGTCGGAGATGCTCACAGGCAGAAATCAGACCAGATAGTCATTTCTTAGCCAATGGGAAGCTTTATTTTTCCTCCAATTGACCATGTCGAAAGGTGTATTGCTAAAATAGAATAAATTAAACCCACCTGGTGTGTTCCATGACTGAGTGTCCTTGGTTACAAACAGAACACGCACAATTACAATTTGGTGTTTGCGAGACGGAGTGGTCATTCGTTGCAGCTGATTCTAGCGTCAAGGAATCGAAGACTTATTTAGTACTGCTCAATTGCGTTCAATCAACTCTGGATCCCTTATCCATGCTGTAAGTAGTCTACACTTTTTAAAAGATAATAATAATTTGGATATAATTTTTTTAATTTGTTTTTGGGCACGGATCGATCTGTAAGATGTCAATCAAAATGTTTTAGCACACTCCCCGAGCCCACTAGTTGATTTATTAATTCCGGTCTGCTTGCTCGAACACCGTAATGATTATTAGGCGAATGTTAATAGTAAAACATTTCCCATGGCATCAGGTCATAGTCGCCGCAGGTTTAGGCGGCTTTAAAGGAGCTACGTCACAGATGGCGGTTTATGAAAAATCTTGAACTTATATGTAAGAAGTATGTCCCTGTCAGACTTGCAAACGTGAACGTGAAATTATAAATAAGTAAAATGGTAAAAATCATTACATACATTAAATGTGTATTCAAATTTTATTTGATGTATTCCAAAGCGGCTTGGGCGTGCAAGGTAGTTCGGTATTTCAACTTCGTATTTCCTGCCATCACAATTAATAATCTAGTCGTGATAAGTCTCTCGAGAAGTATTTATCAACTCGCGCGATTCCACGCGCGCTTCAGTGCCGCGACAGTGAGGAAAATGGTCGTTTGGGCGTGGTTTTTCGAACTGTCTTCATGCTGTTTCCCGCAGCTTCATATGATGGAATAAGAGTGGATCTTAACGACACTCATTTCACTGTCATCTGCAGGAATAACCAGCATTTTTATATAACTTACATCAACATCTGTCTGATTAAAACTGTGTGGGTGAGAGGAAAAAGGAAAGTTGATAATGACGGGGTAAACAATACATTTAAGGCCAAGATGATAGACACTAGGATCAAAGGAATATCTCTTCTTATCGCTATTACGTTCGCCTTTATCATTACGTACTTTTTCTACCTAGGTAATATAGCGTACACCCAGATAGCTAAGCCAAACCGTGACTTTTCAACTGATTTCATTATGCGCTATGCTACTGGTGGGAATCGGATACCTCAACACTGTCATAAACGTTATAATTTACTTTGCTCAAATGAATGACTTTCGTGAATTTCTAAAGAAACGTTTGCGTAGCGAGCGGTAAGGCGAACGACCAGGTCAGAATGGAAAATCAAATTACTGCATGAACGTCATGATCAAGTCAATGCAACAGAGCAGCCAAAGGAACTGAAAATCACGCAATCCAAGACTGATGTAGAGGAAAAGTAATTCGGAATTGCTTTGGTTTTGCATTATACTAAACGCTGTGATTGGTTTAAAAAAAAACTCGCGCCACCTTCTCAACCAATCAGATGTAAAACCAAAACCAATCCGTGACGTGGTGACACGCGTTTTCCCGCGCTTAGCGCCGGTTGTAACGTGTCTTTGTTTTGAGTTCTTAGTGTGTACTGATACGTTTGTTGTGATTGGCCATGGCAATTATTTTGGTTTTGGTTCCGCGATACTCAATTGAAAACCGCTCCAAGTAATCCGTTTACAAAGTGCACATTTTATTTTCGTCGATGGGCCTAATTCAATGAGCTGACCTAAAACCTAAAACCCAAAGCCTAAATCCAACTAAAACCCCAGGTTTGCAACTTCACGTTGTTGTTCTAATAAGATACTTCAGTTAACGTTTTAACCCCAGCAGGCAGTTCATGGAATGGTTCGTGTTGATGTGGACTATAATTTCACATGATTTCAAGCTGTGTCAATCTTATTTGTTGTTTGATCCACTGGTTTATTAAGCTGAACATCTCAGAAAACACGGCTTGATGACTTGTTGTATGATTTCCAACATAAACGCACATGCACAAAGCTTCTCAGTCTTTGGTACAGGGTCGCACTGTTTTAGTTTCTGCTGAACAAATATATCATATGCACTGCTCTAAGCGTTAGTTATCAGCATCTGTTTCCGTGGGTCTTTATTTTCGTTTAGAATAACAAACTAACGGAAATACCAACTGAAACTGTATCCGATATTCATGCGGGTCCATGCAGAATACGAAAAGAAATTAATGGTGATGAATACAACTATATAAAGAGGTCAACATTCCTCGTCTGAAATCCAAACACCAATGTAAGGGATATAAATTATCAAAGCATCAGTCAGTCATTCAATCTTCAAGCAGATCGGCCAACATGGAGAACAAAAGAGCTAAGAGCTCGAACGTTCTCCTCTTTGGCCTTTCGTTCAATTTAATTCTTACGTTAAGTTCCCTGGCTTTCACTTGCTATTCGTTGCATCAATTTGATTCGCGCCTAACAGCAGTTGAACGAGGTTCACTGGTCACAAACCAACCAAATGAGCTTCCCAATCGCGTCATTGTTAAACCAACAACTACGCACTCGCGTCTAAGTGGATTGCAAATGAAGAAAACTGTCTTCAAAAGAGCTGTCAATAGAACATCTATGTGCCCGCAAATGCAGCAGTGTCTGCTTAAACTCGAATGGACATCCAAATGTAAGTTGCTCTTTATTGTGTGTGGTTATTTTTGAGGGGTTTTGTCCGGGAAAAAGGGGGGGGGGGGGGGGGGGTGTTCCTAGGGTACCAGTATCTTCCTTCGTGGGTGTGACACGAATTCATTTTCACCCCAAAGAAGTCACTACCAATTCTAAAATAAAACTATAGTTCATGTCATACCGGTATTTTGTCCGACTGAATACCCTAAGAGGTACCAGGATAACTCGAACCGTAGTCGTTTTAGATTTACTCTAAGCTGTACCAAACTATGTATTTTAACCCCTAAAAGTTACGACGATCACCCCCGTCGGTCACTTTTATATGGGAGTCCCCCCGGGGCGATTTGTTTGTAATGGAATTAATTTACTTGCTCCCGTTGCTAAATATCGCTCAGTAGATTCCATCCTTCGATTCCTCCATACTCAAGGGATAGTGAAAGTGCCAAATCTTACTGCCTGCCTCACATAAGTGACTAGCTTCTGCTGGTTTTATTACATTGGCGTGCACGTATGAACATTAAAAGTCAAAACAGACAAATATAGCAATCATTAAATTGATCTAAGCTATGCTACTTCATTTCATTCTTGAATCCAACTGTTGATTCAACTTATTATTTCCGAATGGGTCGACCACTGGATTACAAAAATAGAACGTTTTCTTCTCTTTACTAAGAATCTAATAATCACGTGATTTAATTTTAGCATAAAGGCTTCCTTTAGCATAATGGCTTGTTTATTTAGCGTATATTCTCATTGTAATTAATACAGTCGAGTGTTCGAGTGTCGTGTGTCAGAGTTGGCTCGCAGTTGTGCCAATCACGCTTAGTAGACAACAATACTTGTTCCCGACTGTGTTGGTAATCTGTGCCAAGGGCAAAACCAGCAAGTGTGGACAGTGTGGTCATATTTTCCCGTCAATTATGTGTACGTCATGTAGTTGACTTAATCTGCTTTAGCTACAACGGAACCCTTCAGGCTGTGACAGTTGATCTGTTTTTAATTGACACATCATGAGATACCTTATCAATTAGCGATGATCATCTGGATTATCACGAAGACTTCTACAAACTACATCTTCCTTGCTTATTTTTTTTATTGTTTTGCTTTATCTTTATTTTTTTTTTTACTGTGACTGATTTGAGGACAAGGCTACACAAGTTTACTTTGAGCAGCTATTTCGATTTCTGGTACCCATGCACCTACTGTTTTGTAAAGATCTTGTGATGAAAAAATCCTAAAAAAACTTAGAAATAAAACGCTTGGCTAGCGTGTTGTTTCTTGCTGGCTCTCTTGTTTTAGAAATGCACGTGCCACACGTCATACTATCAGTTGAAGTGTAACTTAAATTGATTGCAAGGCCGGCACTTCGGCAAAAGGGCAGATTTATTGGCCGATATTTCGACGAGCAGAAAACTAGTCTTCCTCAGGGCCAAGGCTATAATAAAAAAATCCTGTTTGATCAGACTGGTCAGCTTCATACTAACTTGAACACAACTTATCTTCAATCAACAGAATTTGACAGTGCGAACAAAAGTTCAAGACAAGATAGTTTGCGTGGAAGGTATTTACCATGATAGCTCATGATATTTATACGTAACACAGTTGGAACTTAAGCTTATCTCAGTTTCTGTCTAAGACTTGCATCACTAGAAGCTACTAGACTCGGATACTAGACTTAAACTTTACGGCGGTCAAATGCTCGAGCACACTGTGCGCAAAGGCGTAAATTCTGATCGCCCGCTTGCCAATTTCCCGCGCAAAATTTTAAAGGAAAACCATTACAAAATCGGGTGTCACGCAAAATTTGTGAGAAAAATAAAAATCTTGATAGTAAGGCCCAGTTCAGATGCCGTACTTCACATGAGCCGAATCGAATTCGAATTTAGGCCGACCCAAATTAATTTAGATCGACTGAATTGATTCAGACGCCGAGCTTAATTCAGCCGAACTTAAATTAATAGGGAGAAATTGCTGTTATATTGAAAAATACATTATAATAATTCATGCATTTTTTTCGGCTCATGTGAAGTTCGACGTCTGAATCAAAGCCGGTCCACAGCCGTTATTCTCGGCTGAGCCAGGCGGGAAGAACGGCTGAGCCGATCCGAATTGATTCAGCCGTTCGAATTAATTCAGACGCCGTACCTCACATGAACTTAATTCATCGAATTTGATTCGGCTCATGTGAAGTACGGCGTCTGAACTGGGCCTAAATTGCGAAAGGAAATAAAAGTAGGTAAAAGGAGAAATTTAGACGTTCTTTATATTTCCAGCATTCTATTGATTTATCTTTCTTTTTTGGATGTTTACAGAAAAAAGTTAGATGTGTTTAAAACATGGCGTAATGTTGAAGTTTGTCTACATAGTTTATTTTTGTACGCATGCTCAGACGTTTGACTGTGGTGGAGACCTAACCCAACACAAGATACCTGTCACAATTGTTTTGGTCGAGTTTCTGGATACTCACTGATCAGATCATGTTTTATCTAGTAAATACTAAAGCACCGCGTCTCCTACTATATATTTCTGTGTATAGCATGTGTGAATCAGGTATTCAGAATACACAAATCCTTATCACAAATCACATTGATTAAAACTCAGGTCTCGTTATATTTCTGTGTATAGCATGTGGGAATCAGGTATTCAGACTGACACAAATCCTTATCACAACTCACATTGATTAAAACTCAGGTCGTGTTGGACCTCAAGGTCCCCCAGGCCCACCCGGTTCAACTGGTCCTACTGGTGCCCAGGGCCCTCCTGGAAAAAGAGGAAGAAAAGGAACAAGGGCCGGTTTAGCTGGTCCCCCAGGAAAGCGAGGCAGCAGGGGATCACCAGGAGCCCCTGGGGCAACAGGTCCCCCTGGGACAACAGGTCCCCCTGGGGCAACAGGTCCCCCTGGGGCAACAGGTCCCCCTGGGGCAACAGGTCCCCCTGGGAAATCAACTCAACATAAAACAGACAGAAGTAATGGAACCCAATTAGGTAAGATATGTTGGATAATTGACGCTGTGGTGTATTGTGATGAAACAATCAATGTTAAAACAACTTATGCTATAAGACAATGTACCGGGGGAAAAATCTAGTACGATGCAACACAAGTTTTAATATGAGTATATGTATGATACTGGACCTGCCACACGTGCATTGGCAACAGACGCACTTGTAAGCCTCTTTCCTGGAAGAATTTACTACGCAGAAGAGCAGAACATCGGGCAATATTTACATACAAGTCACCGAATAATCTATTTTCACATACTTTTCAGTGTAATCATAGAGACTTACACGGATATGATACTAGATCCAGACATAACATCCGCAGGCCCAGTGCAAGTACAGGATGGCACAGGACAACTATTAACTTTGCAGCAGACGTTTAGAAATTAGTAGGGGACGTTAAAGAACCTACAACACTGTTCGAAAAAAGTAGGGGACTTGTGGTCTGGCCAATTCACATTGTTCTTTCATCTCATATCTCATGGGTAGGGTGGGTGGGTGAGATCATAATGGACTGATAGCCGCTGCCAGAGGCGCCCTTGGAAGCTGAAGTCCGAACTCATCCTTCACTGATGTAAAACAGACATGTATGTTTGTCTGTTATTTCACGACATTACATTACATTACGCGTTTAGATCAGCTTAGATATATATCTCTAAAATCTGTAAATCTGGGAATCTGTAAAAACAATCGGTAGCTTCACAGGCTCATGCACGAAAATAATTCGACAACGCTGATTGGAAGTAGTAGATTTAAAAAAATGTTTAGACACACTTGTGCCAAACTTTATTGACCTAGCAGAGATTTGTGTGTCATAGATTATCATTGTTGCTGCCCTAAAAGGCGTTAGAAAAGAAGATTTGCTTTGACCATATTAGTTTTTTTCGTTTGAACTTCTAGCCACTGCAACTGGGACCTATACAGTCCATTACTGATAAGTTATCCAATAATGACGTAAAATATTAGGTAAAATCAATTGTTTTTGCAGAATTACCACACTTCACTACAACGCTTTCTCCTTCTGTGACGTTTAAAGAGAATCAAAACGTCACATTGCGTTGCAAAGCAGCTGGGTTTCCACCACCAGTGATCACGTGGTCTAAAAATGGTCACGTGATGGAAGAAGAGAGAAGAAAGTTTAAGGAAAGAAACTTTGAAATAAAGGGAATTCAGTTTGAAGACCGCGGTGTGTACACCTGTACAGCGGAGAACCTGTTGGGCAGAGTTCAACTATCAGTCAATGTAACTGTCAATGGTATGTAATTAATTCAGCCCACATTAACAAACACGTGATTTTGTCCTCAAGTTCGACCATCAATAATTCCTCGCAGGAGTAAATGTAAACTTGAGGAGTTATTTGCGTTTTGCATTTAACAGAAATAACTGCATGAAATAAATATCAAATATAACAGTTGATAATTTGAATATTTTGGAGCTAAAATGTTACAGACAGAACAAGGGTGAGTTTATTATACGACTTTCTGCTTGCTTTATTTAGGCCAATCACAGTTTCTCGACTTAAAGTGCATATGAAGTAAAAATATATATATATTTTTGTAGCTTAGTGTGTCTTCATTACGAAATGGCAAAATAAATTTGAAGCAAATATATAAAAAGCCGTCTTTACAGTATAAAGTGGCCTAAATTAAACAAAATAATGTCTTGGAAGACTGGTGACGAGTTTGGTGACGTAATTAATCGCGCAGTGCTTTGTTTAAATCTCACTTCGCTCTTTGTCCGCCATGACACTCGTGTCTTCTGCGCGACTTATTACGTCACAGACTTTGTAATACTATTGTTTTGGTCGAGCGAAAAATGGAGATACAATTTATTTGAGACGAAAACTGAACTTGCGAACGTGAAACGCAAAGTTTAAAAACTGGGGAATATCAGTTGGGGAATATATAAACAATAGCCTCCATTTGGCGAGGAAATATGCTCGGATATTTGTCCGCGGACATTATCTGTTCCGAGAAGCGAACAGTTTTTCCGAGAGCGAAGCTCGAGGAATACTGTGAGCTTCGAAGAACAGATAATGTCCAAGGACAAATATCCGAGCATATTTTTGAAGCCAAATGGAGGCTATTGTAGTTATTATCGATATCCTTCAAATATTTTTTTCACAAGGCCGCTCTGTTTGCTGTGGAAGATCTCGGTCGGCCAAGCTGTTAAACATCAAAATAAATCTGTTCGCGTTCAAAAATATTTCAAATCAGTTTTATTTAATTTAGCAATTTATTTGAGACGAAAACTGAACCTGCGAACGTGAAACGCAAATTTTCAAAACTGGGGAATATCACTTGGGGAATATCACCCGGATATTCCCCAGTTTTGGCTGCGTCACGTGACGTGTTTAGACCAATCGCGCGCGTGAAAAGTTTTTGATGGATTATAACACCGGTTATTATATGGCAAACTGGTCCACGACAAAAAGGAGGCATTCTGATTGGTTCCCTGAGCGGTCCGAATTTTGTAATACGGACCGCTAACGAACTCATTTCGCCAAATTCCTTTTATGAAACATTGAACAAAGGAAAACTGTTTTCTACTAAGTAGAAACATTTTTCCTTATGTCTGGCGGACAATTTTGGGCTTTTTTGGCTAAAGTTTTCGCCAAAGTGGCCTGAAAAATGCAAGAATATACTTAGCTTTGGCACGCGCGCGTTTAGCCGAGAATGGTTGCATTAATTTATCAACACATTTTTTAAAAAGCCATTATAATAAAAACTTTATTGAACTAGCTTGTTCAGTCCGTATTGGGAAATATTGGTCTCGTTCTTTTTTTGCAAGTTTATGGACCTCGCCTTCGGCTCGGTCCATAAACTTGCAAAAAAAGAACGAGACCAATATTTTCCCAATACGGACCTCACACTAGTTCAATAACATCTATATATTCCTCAGTTTTGGCTGCGTCACGTGTTTAGACCAATAGCGCGCGAGAAAAATATTTGATGGAATATTACGTGGGATATTTGTATACTAACTGAAGTAATAATATAATAAGTAATAAGTAATAAAGAAGTAATAAGTAATAAAATGATCAAGGACATGTTATTTATGCCTATATTTAATTTCTTATTTTTATGTTTCATCTTTTTGTTTGCAGTACCAACAAAATTTATCAAAAAACCAAAGAGGTCTATGACCGCTTACAAGACATGGGACACGATTCTGAAGTGTGACATTTTTGGCCACCCCGCCCCTAAGATTACATGGACAAGATCACACCGGCAACTTCCAATCAACAGACATGTCATAGCTGGGAACAATCTTACGATTAAGAATACAACAGAGGACGACGATGGAGCTTACCTATGCCACGGAGCTAATGCATTCGGGAATGTAGTGGCAGTGACGTGGATGTTTATAAAAGATGTGGGTAAGCTAAGAATATCAAATCAAACGATCACATGAGCTGAATCGTGAATGATATATAAATTAATTTGAATCAATCAATAGCGCGATTACAGTTTACAGCCCATCGACCGACCGAGGGATTGAGTGAAATTTGTCCCCCATGCTATAACCCGTTCGTTGCTTTCGCTTTCACGAATTAAAAATGATTTTTTTTTTGTGAATGAAAGCACGTTTGTAACGGTGTCGTTTACTTGTTTCTTTAAGTGAATCCTTCCATTGTGTCCAGACCCCCCAGGGACATTCAAGTACAGAATGTGGGTGATACTGTAAAGTGCAATTGCTCAGGCTCGTGGCTCGCCGCTACCTCAAGTCAAATGGTTCAAGGATGGACGACGTGTTATTTCTACGGCTGCAATGTATGACGGGACAGATTTGATAAAGAGTGAATTAGTCATTCATAGCTTCAAGCCGAGTGACGCTGGGATCTACACATGTCTATTTTATAATGAGAAGAGTAAGACAGCGCAAGCCAACACAAACCTGAGTATGTGAATAATTTGCTTATTGCCTTATCCCCGCGCTATTTAATAATTATAGTTAGTAAATTTGTACCTCTGGATAATGATTTTCTAGCTTTCTGATTGGTTCCCTCCTCTATGGATCTGAGCCATTATTCTTAAGTTGACCAAATATGGAAAAATGATGAATTTCTAATGTATTGTATATCCAACAAGGGCGAATGGAATAATTGTTTGATTAAAAACATCACTAGCTTTATGTTAAACTTCAGTATTACTTTTTAAAAATTTATAAATCGACTGAGTGATTTTTCAGTTCAATCTAAATGAAGCATGGTTTTGTATGAAAACGGCGGCAAAAACTGCTGGCGCGGTCTGCCAGTTCAGTTAGCACAGTGAATGAAAAGATAGCAAAGCAGAATTAATCTTCATTCTGTGTCTTCTAAAGTTTCGTATATTCTGGAAAATTGTGCAAATGGTTTAGCTTAAAATGGGAAGATCAGAAAGAATTGTGGAGCTGAACGTTATATTCATTTTACAAGTTGAATGAACAGCTGAACGGGTTGTTTACGGCGAGCAAATCGTGCACGACTACAGAATTAATTGTGTTGAAACCAGCGAAACTGAGCCAGTTAAAATCACGTTCACTGAAGTAAAACGCAAAGGAAAGCGTCAATATCTACATGGATGGAGAGAAAAAGAGTGGACCTTCGAAGATAATTTCACTATGAAGTGGTCCTCCTCGATTGTACTATCACCAACGCTTGCTATATTATGCTTTCTCGTTCCCGATATTTATTGTGTTGATTTTGAAAGCTTACTCCAGCTGGAATTGACAAGCCTCTTCTAAACACAAGGTAACAATACTGAATAGGTTAAGCTTAAAATTGTAGTGTAAACAGGTTTTCATTCAGTTAAAATTTGTGCAGATTTGTATTGGTTTCACAGTTCGGGATTTCCCGTAAGCAAAGTTGTTTCAGGCTTCCTTCAGTGCTCGTTCAGTTGCATTTGTTGTACATTTGTAGGCATGTATTTTTCTTGGAGCATAAATTTTTTGTTTTGCATCTTCCGGTTATTTGAGTGTTTGAAAAATTTACTAAAACAGTTATTCTTCTCGGACTTGCCCGGATATGGGCTGATTATAACCAACTCGGCGAAGCGCCTCGTTGGTTATATATATCAGCTCATATCCGGCGCGTCCTCGAAGAATAACTGTTAAATATCAAGGAAAATAACAGGGTTTACATCTATTTCAATTCTGTATCAAATTCAATTTCAATTGAATTGAGCATTTTACAAACCAAACCAAACTACGTGTTAATCAATATTTTCAATTTTACTTTCCATTACGATAATTAATGTAACTGGGGAAGGCGATCTTATTTCTTTGCAGCATATTTATCTCCCACTGGTATACACGTGGCTTAAAATAATTAGTTCCATCGCAGCCAAAGTGCAAACAATCAAAACCAAGGGAGCTTGATCTAAGATAACTAGCGTTTACAATTTTCAGTCCATAGCTGAGTTATTTTAAGAGCGTCACCTGATTGGTCAGTTCGAGTAACGTGTTGGTTATCTAACATAACTATAAGGCGTGCCCACATGATAAATATCATCTGCCTATAATTGTCTTGTTATTTTATTTTAAGCCTTAGTCAATTGTGGTGATCCTGGTTCTCCATTTAACGGACAAAAGCATGGCTCACGATACTGGACTGGGTGAATCTGTGACGTTCATTTGTCATCCGGGATATCGCTTGATTGGTCCGGCCACTAGAATGTGTCTGCCTTCTGGTAACTGGAGTGGTATACAGCCTTCATGTAAGCGATGGAATTCTATACTCAACTTAACAATATTAGTTATACTGAAATGCATCGATGACGTCAAAATGTGGTAAGAACAAAAACGTGGCTCACGAGATTAAATCGAGCGGGTCACTGATGTTCTTACCACTACGTACTATTTTCGATAAATCGTTGGGACCCCGACGATGAAAAATAGTTTTGCAAAACTTTTGCCGATAACAACTTGGACTATGAACGCTGGTCATGCGCGCGAGACAGACCACGCAGTGACGTCATCTATGCGTCTGTCACTCTGTCCTCTGATCGCTTCTGATAGATCATAAGTAGCCTCCTCCGCACGCAACTCCTGGTTCTCCGAGGTCTGGGGCAAAAGAGCGGGCACTGTCACCACTCAGTCACCTTTTTGTCCTCCGTACCAGTCTCTCACTCGTGCTTTATGTAAGAGTTGCCTGCGGAGGAGGCTAGATCGTAAGCAATATCTCAGTTATTGCATAACATACTATGCAGTTATACTTTACGTTTTACTGCAACGTCTGTAACAAGAAAATGGTACAAATGTAAGAATTGAAGAGGAAACTGTTGAACTAAAAAATCAAGCAGGGGCATAGTAGATCAAGCATTGCTCGGATTGTTTTGTTCTAGCTTGTAGATAGGTTTTCAGTAGAGTGTCGTAAAACCAAAACGGCAAAGCAATTACAATGGCCAATCACAACAAACATAAACAACAAAATGAACCAATGAGAACTCGGAGCAAATACACGTAACTGGCGCCAAGCGCGGGAAAACGCGTGTGACCAAGTCGTTATTGGTTTTGTTTAAGTGGCGCGAGTTTTTTAAACCAATCATGAATCATAGTAAAATAAAACCAAAGCAATTCCGGATTACTTCCGACACAGGAATACCGCTCTAACTCTTATTCCCGTCACTACTTTCAAATGAAGGTCACAGAACTTGTCCTCCTTTGGAAAGCTTGGAGTATGGTCTGACTCACGGACAGCAATACTGGGAAGGAAAACACATTTCATTCACCTGTAATCCTGGTTACTGGCTAAAAGGATCACCACAACGTCGCTGCCTTGACAATGGTACTTGGACAGGAGTTCAGCCTTCGTGTATTGTAGGTAAGATACGTTTTGAACGAATATTGATAACGATATCTTAACTAATGATTCCCAAACAAAAAACAAACAAAAAATAGTAGCAGGAAAAACGGAGTTAAATGTGAATACAGATCTGCATGTCCTTGTATGGATAAAACAACGTTCTACACACGGAGGGGAAGAAACATTGTTTTGATTTCGCGTAGAGAGCAAAACGTGAAAATGTTTTCAAGCATAAATTATCCGTTTTCTATGTTATCGTGTTTTATATTATATTATCTATGACTGTCCGTGCTTGACTGTGATATATAATAGATTGGCTTTCCAACGATAAAAACTCGAAATACAACTGAAGGTTAATGCATTCAAGTCCGAATGAATGGGATGTGCAGCTCTACAAAAACCACTCTCACATAAAACGACTGTAACCTTTCGCCTTGCCAGAAACAACTAAATCACTTGCTTTGATGTGTTTAAATGAGAAGGGAGTGATAGTGTCACGATATTCACTAATTTAAACGTTCGTTTCTTCTTTCAGTGTCGACGGCAATAATCCAATCAAATATTATCCAAAGCAATGCATTCTTCTTCATTCATCTCACTCGATTTCTGGATCCCGTTCAAGTTGGTTCACCTCCATATTGGAAGCTGTGTTACCGCGCCTCCACTCACGGCTGGGCGTCAAGTACCTTCCATAGCAGGTGTGATGGTAAACGTAACACGGTGACCATCATCAAAAAGAACCAGTACGTGTTTGGAGGATTCACTGACATTCCTTGGGGTATGGATCAGTATAATACTTGAAATACGTGTCTCGAGGAACCTCGCGAACGAAATAAAATTTAACGAAATTTGGATCCGATTGTTGGATTTTAGGGTGCATTTTAGGGTGAAAGGGTAGAGGTGTTCAGTTCTGCTGTCAGTCTGTGTGTGATAACTTCCCCTGGCTGGTAAATCTGTAATTTTAATACAATTAATGAGACTCTGCTGTTCCGTACTTCAAGGGGTTTAAACCCCACCCATACGAGGAAGGAGCAAAGCTGCGCTAAGGGGAGCCGATGCTAGTCCCTACCCACCCCGGTGCTGGGTAGACACAAGAGACCAAAGAGAGATACTGATTATGGTGGCAAAACGTGGGTGGCAGGGAAGACAGAGCCTGTCTCCCCTAGAGTAGCGGTGTCTCCAGGGGAGATCCCCTAGAGTAGCGGTGTCTCTAGGGGAACCTATGTTAGAGTGTAACATAGGCCGGACCAGAAGAGGGGTGCCCTTCTGGGAGGACAATAGGTCAGATGGTACGATGGTACCATCCTGGAAATCCGGACCTATTTCCATGGCCATAGCACTCACTGTGGGGTGAAGTGCGGCCTACGGGTGCACTTCCCTGCCACCAAATAACCTTTATTCACTATGCAGCTATGATTTACTAACAACATAAATAACAACAACAACATCAAGGAAGGTAAACAAGTCATTCGAGCGAAAGCCATCTGCTTTCTGATGAAGTGTAATTACAACTAAACGTTTAGAACATGGCAGATGACAAAGCTTCCAATATAGGGAGGGAGGGTGGGAAAGCAGAGAACAACCAACAGCTTGAAGAGTAGCTCACAATTGTGACGGGGTCAGATATCAAAGGGATTTTACTAAGTGAGGATTGGGACAGAGTTGGGGGAGGGGCGAAGCACGCTGATATCACATGAGAGCATGAGTGGAAAATCACTGGGAGCTTTGTCATATGTTTCCAGACAACAATTACTTTCTGCTAGACATTGACCTCCCAGTCTATTGCTCAATGACTAACCGCCGCGAGATAACAGAGCCAGTGACAGGCCAACAATGGTTTTGACGTAGACCGCAGAGCTTATTAACCCCAGTTTAAATGCTTAAACTTCTAATTAATGAGACTCTGCTGTTCCGTACTTCAAGGGGTTTAAACCCCACCCATACGAGGAAGGAGCAAAGCTGCGCTAAGGGGAACCGATGCTAGTCCCCACCCACCCCGGTGCTGGGTAGACACAAGAGACCAAAGAGAGATACTGATTATGGTGGCAAAACGTGGGTGGCAGGGAAGACAGAGCCTGTCTCCCCTAGAGTAGCGGTGTCTCCAGGGGAGATCCCCTAGAGTAGCGGTGTCTCTAGGGGAACCTATGTTAGAGTGTGACATAGGCCGGACCAGAAGAGGGGTGCCCTTCTGGGAGGACAATAGGTCAGATGGTACGATGGTACCATCCTGGAAATCCGGACCTATTTCCATGGCCATAGCACTCACTGTGGGGTGAAGTGCGGCCTACGGGTGCACTTCCCTGCCACAATTGTGTGAACCCACTGCTAGCCTGGAAAAGGGGGGAGGGGGGAACACAATTACCCCACAGTAAAAGTAAACAGGAAAAGCAGACCTCTACATGTATGTGTAGAAGGTAGTGGGAGGTCTTTCACCGACAATAGTTTTCTGTTATTCCTGTATGACATTTTCAATAATTATTAATTATTTGGGTGGCAAGGAAGGCAGAGCCTGTACATGTCTCCCCTAGAGTAGCGGTGTCTCTAGGGGAGATCCCCTAGAGTAGCAGTGTCTCTAGGGGAACCTATGTTAGAGTGTAACATAGGCCGGACCAGAAGAGGGGTACCCTTCTGGGAGGAGAATAGGTCAGATGGTACGATGGTACCATCCTGGAAAACCGGACCTATTTCCATGGCCATAGCACTTGCTGTGGGGCGAAGTGCGGCCTACGGGTGCACGTCCCTGCCACCATTGTGTGAACCCACACCACACTTAATTAATTAAACAATAGAGTACTAATTAAGCTGGAACAAATAACCTTTTAAGCCCCAAATATGTAAAGACATCTAATCAGTAATATTGTTCTTGTAAGGACAGTGCATGGTGGGAGATCAGGCCATAAGAAAAGGAATATAGAAGATAATCGTGGTTGGAATGTGAACGCCTATTTCTACCAACAAGTGCCGCAGCAAGTGGGAGGAGGCCAGTGGGGAGAAGTTGTCTGTTGAACTTAGGGCTGAAAAGGTTGAAGCAGATCTTATAGCAGGCCTAAATTACAATACTAGAATGGACCATTGTTTGTTTCTTAGGGAAGGCTAGTAGTGTTTCTTGAAGAGTTCGTATGTAGCGTTCATAGCAGTCTGAGCTCCAATGGCACAATACCTTTATCCACCATGAATGAACTGACTTGCTGCAGCTGCGGTGGTACAGTGTAGCTGCACCAATACGGAAGCTGTGTGTGTAATAGTGTTCAGCAGGTAGGCCACAATGTTGCAGTGTAGAACAGAGCTCCTCGATAGGAGAGGCACAGGATAGCAACTTGCCATTGGCGAAGGTAAAACAATTGACCTGTAGCAGCTGGTTTGTGTTGTAGCGGGTAGTCTCTCATAGCCATCACAGAACAGACAAGAGTTAGTGGACCTTGCTATGGTCAGGTTACAACCTTTGTGAAGGGGGTCAATTTTGGATTGCTTAAATGGTAACAAACATATGGTTGGGAGATTCAATGTTGGGGATAAAAGTGATGTCATTGGGACAGGGATTGGCAGTTGGGTTATATTAGCGTTGGTCTTGTGGAGTGATGTTTATGATATGAGAGGTGAAAAATAGTATGCCAAGATGTTGAGTGTTTCTTTTGGACAACCCCAATGGGATAAAATCTGCGTGTTGGGAAGGGAGTGGAAGTGGAAGGGGCAGCCATGTGACCCCTTTTGGCTCTCTTTTCAAATGTTTTGCTGGTGATGGAGGGATTGACCCAGGCAGAAAGGAGGGTAGAGTATTATTTGGGGACCTGAAGAGACCAGAAAGGAGGGTGTCAATGATTGCACGGTGAGGATGATCATACAGGTAGGAGGAAAACTTAGGGATATTAATATACGGTGGCTTCTAAGGGACATACATTTCTCCCACTTTTGTTTTCTTACTTGCGACTTATTTGCGACTTACTTGCGACTTCCGACTTAGCTTGCGACTTAGCTTGCGACTTACTTGCGACTTCCCACTTAGCTTGCGACTTAGCTTGCGACTTACTTGCGACTTCCCACTTAGCTTGCGACTTAGCTTGCGACTTGCGACTTGCGACTTGCGACTTACGTAGAAGGCCACGTGGTCAGAAACAAGATGGATTCCAACGAAAATCTAAAGAGAATAAATGTAATTTCTGTTAATAGATTGAAAGTCTATTACGTAGAAGTGTGCTGTTTTTACGTAAATGATAACAAAACAGACAAAATACCTGGTCCACATCCGCCGGCGGTTCCTCGTTGGAATCCATCTTGTTTCTGACCACGTGGCCTTCTACGTAAGTCGCAAGTCGCAAGTCGCAAGTCGCAAGCTAAGTCGCAAGCTAAGTGGGAAGTCGCAAGCTAAGTCGCAAGCTAAGTGGGAAGTCGCAAGTAAGTCGCAAGCTAAGTCGCAAGCTAAGTGGGAAGTCGCAAGTAAGTCGCAAGCTAAGTCGCAAGCTAAGTCGGAAGTCGCAAGTAAGTCGCAAATAAGTCGCAAGTAAGAAAAAAAAAGTGGGAGAAATGTATGTCCCTTAGAAGCCACCGTATTAATAGGAGTGGAAGGGGACAATTTGAACTACACTGCAGGACTGACAAAGAATAGACTTAGGGAGGCCAGTAAACGTGTCTGGACATCCTGTTTCCCCCATGGGACGGGTGGATAAACTGGACAAACCGAAGTCTGAGTATAATTATGGCAAAAGCATGGAGCCATCGATCGATGCTGGTGACTTTGGGAAGAGGGGGGGGGGGGGGTGGGGTGTAGAAAGATACTAGAGTCGATACTAGAGACAATTTATGAGAGACATTCTGAAAGCGCGCCTTTCTGGGGGGGGGGGGGGTCCAGGGGAATTCCCCCCGAACATATTTTGATAAGTTAAGTACTCCAAGATGCAAGCTGGGGCATTCTGGGCGCTTAAATTTTGGCAAATGCCAGGATCCCACAAGAAATGTTGAAATATTTTAAAAATAAAATGCAGTTCGGTTGTAGTTGTGGTCAAACATGACTTAAATAACTGACGTTTGAAACAAACGAAATCCTAGTAACCGGAGTGGTATGGGAGCTAATTAGACTACAGTCAGCCCATCGATCTCTATAACGAAGGAAACAAGAACGGGATTCGGAAACAAACTCGTGATTTTTTTTTTTTGGCAGGGAAACAC
The DNA here is from genome assembly GCA_029204205.1 of Desmophyllum pertusum. Lineage (NCBI taxonomy): Eukaryota > Metazoa > Cnidaria > Anthozoa > Scleractinia > Caryophylliidae > Desmophyllum > Desmophyllum pertusum. Next base: position 555,591 of record MU826388.1, on the reverse strand, counting down.
GCCTCTCCAGGGAAACTGAATCCTACACCAGGGAGAAATAAAATTGACCAGGGATTGTTTATATAATCAGCAAGGACCAGGGAGGTCAAAATTTTCACCACGGAGGGGAAAATAACCCAACAGGTCGAGTATCACCGGGTCTGTTGCCAGCTGTTTATGTTTTAGGTTAGAATTAACACGATCGCGTAAGAGGGTTGAAAGAAGGGGGAAGACTAGCAAGGTCCACGTACTCACCGTTTGTGATGGCTGCTATCTGACTATTGGTGAGGCGACTAGCCAGCAACGAGAGCCTGTAGTTGGTCGTCTTTCGGATTGTCAAGTTTATCGCTGTTCGCCATTTTAACTGCGCTGGAGGAGGAGTGGGAACGACTGGCTCGGTGTGGACTGGGACGTAGATTTGACGCGCGCCTGGCAGTGCTGGCGGAACTTGATCCATTTCCGCTTGTTGATCGGTCCATGAGATTAGCCAGGATTAGACATGTTAACCAGCCTTTCTTCCACAGTCAGTATATAGCAGTCATAGAAGCTATCGTTGCAGACAACTGGTCAGGCACTGGTGGCGAAGCGTTAGCGGTCGGAGAGTCGCTCTGACCAAGTTACGACGCGGAGCGGTTTGGTTGAGACAGCAAAGACCGTCGAAGAGACTCCGTAGGCATCAGACTGAAGGAACTGGCACCAGAGATTAGACGATCGGGTCCGGTTGGGTTGGCGGTCGCTGTAGGACTCCTGTAGCACGGTCGTCGCTAAATTTGCGTTGTTTGGGCATCTTATATGCGCGACAAAAGCAGAGAAAAGCAGAGAACAACCAACAGCTTGAAGAGTAGCTCACAATTGTGACGGGGTCAGATATCAAAGGGATTTTACTAAGTGAGGATTGGGACAGAGTTGGGGGAGGGGCGAAGCACGCTGATATCACATGAGAGCATGAGTGGAAAATCACTGGGAGCTTTGTCATATGTTTCCAGACAACAATTACTTTCTGCTAGACATTGACCTCCCAGTCTATTGCTCAATGACTAACCGCCGCGAGATAACAGAGCCAGTGACAGGCCAACAATGGTTTTGACGTAGACCGCAGAGCTCATTAACCCCAGTTTAAATAAACTTCTAATAAAACAAAGCCAGCAAAGTCGCGCGATGTGTGGACCACTGTTCTTGGCTACGTTTTGAGTACCGCGTATTCAATGTAAAATTCACTGCGCTAAGCTTGGAGCAATTCTTGAAGAGTCGTTCCTTGTCCAACTCGCAGTGTAATTTAAAAAAATGAAAACAACAAAAAATGACCCCGGGCGGATACGAACCCGGGCCGCCGGGTCCCCGATGATCAGATTGACAGGCGAGTAAGGATGATGTTTGGCAGAAGAAATAAATAAAGAAATGTGACTGTACTTGATCCCGCCTGTGCTCCTTGCCGACAAAATCATAAACCTCGTACGCTCGACCTCGCTTCGCGAGCAATAAACAGCTATTGTCACTTTTTTTAATGCATGATTGTTATTAAAGTGCACCTAACCCCAAAAAGTTTTTTTCGCTAAAAAAAATGACCACATTTTGTTGAGCATGACTGCGCAAATTTTTTTGATTTGGTAAAAACCTCTATTTTTTGTGCCCTGTTGAAGTACGGAAAATCGCACCAAAATCGCCGCCATTTTGTATCACGACCTATAATGAGTGGAATGGGTCGAGTTTCTGGATGTGACGTCAAATCCAGAACACGGCAAATCTGCATATCGCACATTTCACTTGTTTCTTTGTACTTGTACGATACCGTAGTTCGAAAAAATATGGCCCGATAGCTCCATTTGTTCTGCTGCTGGAGCATATCATTACCAAATACTTTGATGAATGAACAACTGACTTCAAGCTGAATTGTCTTTAGCTATTCAAGTATAATATGAGCTTACCTGGAAACATCGTTGCAGGGTACGGTGCGACATATTAAAGTTTCTTCCATGTTCATACATTTTATTTTCATTTATCAACGGTTACAATATATGATTTGATTATAATTCACGAAAATCAAACCAATAACGTCTGTGACTGGCGAATTTACTTTCGTTCAGCTGATTTTACGTTTACTGCCGGATTGAAATCTATCTTGTGCCGCCGACATAAGCTTACTTTTACGTATTCGCCGACTTATTTTCCGCTTGGTTTGAGTTCTATTTTAAAGTAAAATTGACATACGTTAAATAAAAAAATATTATTTTCTTTCAATGTTTTGGCTTAATTAAAAAAAAATAAAATAGACTATGCTTTGAACTTCTACCGGCGATCACTCGCACGTAATTAAATATGCAAGATCAGAAACAACAACAATAATCATTGGAAATCATCGCTCCATCCGAAATCAGCTTTCTTTCTCCAACCGACATCGCCACAACAGAGAAGGTCTTAACATAATAAAAACATGTATAAAAAGACGGGATCGGAAGTAAGGTAAAGTTTATTTTCAAAGCGAAAGTTTACAATTTAATAGCGGCGCGGTGATAAAAGCTTATAAAGGCAACCTTTGCCCTTCGGTCACACAATCCGTCACGCATTGAACATTCAAGTCGTCGCTTTTTCGTGAATGGAAACTTCATTCAAGCGCTTACACTGATGAAGAGTGATATAATTTTCTCCAAATATGTTCTCGAAAGAACATAGTGGCCGCAACGTTTGTTTTCGACGGTGAGACGCTTCGGCGAGGTATATTTTTACCTTCCAGAATCTTCCGTTCACTGAAGTTACAAATCTTGATTATTTTCCAACGTTCGCTGATGTTTTGTAGGGCAGCGATGCTACACTTGCACCTAACGTTAAGAAACACTATGTTAAAGAACGAATAATTGGAGCAAGACTACAGTCTGTAAGAGAGAATAAAGCAAGTACATGTAATATAAAATGGCAAGAACACGGCACGCGGGAAATAAAATGTAAACAAGTAACGCGCGCTAGTAGTCTTACCATCCTTTAGCCTTCACCGGTTCGAGTTCTTCGTTGGCTTCCAGCTCCTCTTAGTATTTCGCTGTCCATTCAGCATCGGCCAGCAGGTCGCCAGCATAAGCAGTAGCTTCGTCAAAGTTAGTGAAGATCGCGGTGTTCTCCGTGATCAAAATAATTTTTTGACACATCATGTTCGGCTTTCTATCTAAATATCTCGTATTCAGCGATAAAATTTATTTCCGAGTCCTCTGAGTCAAAACTCATCTCAGTATCCGATGAAATGGAAGCCATTGTTAATTTGAAACAATTAAGATGACTCGAGAGCCCAAATTGAAGGAATTTTGCCGAAGAAATCCCTCGATCAACCGGGAAATGTATAGAGTCAACAGAGAACGCTCATTCGGTCGTTCTGGATTTGACGTCACAGCTCACTCTCCCCAGATCTCCTTTCTGCGGGTCGTGAACCATTTGGAGTTCGCCTTCAACAGGTCACAGAAAATCGAGGATTTAACCAAATCAAAAAATTTTTGCGCAGTAATACTCAACAAAATCTGACAATTTTATTTAGCGAAAAAAACTTTTTGGGGTTAGGTGCACTTTAACCTATGGGTAAACAGGCGGAGTACATGAACCATGAAATACTGCAAAGCTCTCTTAGTATTTCCTTGTGATTACACGTCGAATATTTTAACCAGGGTTTGCTGGTTAAAATGACTAAGATAATATGCCACGCTCGACATGTCAAATGTAACCTGGCATGGAGACTATCAGGATAAAATTGCAAATTTTCGAACTTTCCTTTGTTCTGCAATTTCATGATTATCATACCGCGAGAGACTGGGATACAATGAGTAAGTTTAAATAAAAAATAGCCTCCATTTGGCGAGGAAATATGCTCGGATATTTGTCCGCGGACATTATCTGTTCCGAGAAGCGAACAGTTTTCCGAGAGCGAAGCTCGAGGAAAACTATGAGCTTCGAGGAACAGATAATGTCCAAGGACAAATATCCGAGTATATTTTTGAAGCCAAATGGAGGCTATTGTAGTTATTATCCTTCAAATATTTTTTCACAAGGCCGCTCTGTTTGCCGTGGAAGATCTCGGTCGGCCAAGCTGTTAAACATCAAAATAATTATGTTGGCGTTCAAAAATATTTCTAGTCTGTTCAAAACAATCAGTTTTATTTAATTTAGCAATTTATTTGAGACGAAAACTGAACCTGCGAACGTGAAACGCAAATATTCAAAACTGGGGAATATCACTTGGGGAATATCACCCGGATATTCCCCAGTTTTGGCTGCGTCACGTGACGTGTTTAGACCAATCGCGCGCGAGAAAAATTTTTGATGGATTATAACGGCAGATATCGAACAGATATCGAACTTACCCTCTCTTGTTAATATCATTTATTTGTTATTTATACCTTGTTTTTTTCAAATGATGTTTCAGATTCCAGTAATAGCTGGGGTTCTACTTCCAACGCGTTCATTTTCTCTCTCCGCAACAAAGAAGGACTAGGACCTTTTAAAAGCATGGTGACACGGCCGTCACGTGCAATTGAGAGGAACTCACGTTATGGTCCAACATTTGGTGGCGGGCGCGACATCTACATTTCCAACAATGCGAACAGTAACACTAATTCATACTCAAACTTTGGCCACTCCTACTCTGTTCCAAGTGGAGTACAAGGAAGGCTAACAATCCTGGCTGGGACTTATTACAGCTTCTCACCTGATGAAGTGGAGGTTTTTTATCTTGGCTAATTCACAAGATGTGGCGATTAAAAAACGATAAACCGTTCGTACCTATTCAGTTATTTACTTGGTGTCGGTGTTGTAGTTTGTAGACCGTGTCAAAATATACCGATGTCGGAATGTTAACAAAAACTGTCATTATAAGCTAGTAGCTCTGTTTCTATTGAAAAAGATACAGTCGTGTAAAAAATGTGCACTTTCTTTTCGGGTTGGTATTTTTAATATTTCGTTTTCATTGGTATACTATACTGATATATGTAGTACCATTTGGGGAAAAAAAATTATATTTGCAATAATCAAAATAGCCAAGATAATTTATGCAAGTTTATAATCAACAATTATAAAAGGGTTTTTTGCTAAAGGCTGCTCAAGGCTTTAACTTAAATTTTTTTTTAGAATATAAATTATTATGTTGAAATATTGCCTGTAATGTAAGAATAATTTGTTAATATAAATAAATTACCGTGTGAACAGACTATGTCTAAAACATATGGTTGTCGAAATGGTGCAAAATTCAGGATCAATATTCATTCACATTCACCGAAAATAACCATTCACATTCACGATCAATATTTTGATTCACAAATAAAACAGTTCACATTCAACATTTATATTTACATTCAGGATCAATATTTGTTCACATTCAAGCGACAAGCATTCATCTGAGAGAAATATTAATTCAAGATTGATATTCATTCAATGGCTATGCATTTATCCGCATGATTATATTGGTTCACATTCACAAATTAATTTTGTTCACGGAGTGGTGCAAAATTCACGAAATATATCCATTCAGCAATTACTGCGCATCACATTTTGCGCACACCACGTGAGTCAAAACAACCTCGTACCCAGACCCCGCGTCCCCCTTTACAAAAATGGCGGCCGCGTTGCGGCGTCGACAAAACCAGGATCGGATCACGGACCGGATCGCGGATCGGATCACGGACCGGATCAACAAAAAAAATAAAAAAACAAAACAAATAAAGAAATAAAACAAATAAAAGTGAAAAACAAAATATATTAATGAAAAATAAAGAACGTCTGCGTATAAACATATATTGGAGCTCAGGCCACGCTGAAAATGATTTCCCGTCAAAACCCATGTTTACTATTGCAAAGTACTTTCACTGCCGTGTCGAGCATCTAGTGTCGCCATGCATGGACGAAGTCGTGAGTTACACATCATTTTATTGTCAGTTTTAGTATCCAAGTAACCGTCGCAGTTGTAAGAATTCTCGCTCGAGGCTTTTGTTTAGATGCTTTCGTAGATGTCTGTTTAGCGAGGTTAAAGTTTACCAATATGCCATCAAATAAAGCTTGTTTTGGCTCAGTTCTATTTAAGTATTGATCCATGCTTAAAGGTCGTCTATCGAGAGTTTATAAGGAAGTGTATTAAGAGTTGCTTGAGGCGCAACCAAGAGACAGTCGACCTGGAAATTGAAGCCGCAGAAAACAAACTGAAAGGAAACAAGCCACATCACTACAGTTTTGACATCCTCAAACGTTTGTCGTTACTACTCCAAATAACCGCCATAGTGAATCAAGTTAATTTTCAAGTAAAAACCGTGAAATAAATGACTTTTTCTTCCTCAATAAGCGAAGTGGATATGTCCCCTCGGTGGTCCGCATTGATACCCTTTGATGTTACGATCTGTACACAGGCTGTCGCACTGCTTATTTCCCGACTTCAGAAAAACTTTTAGAGTCAAAATATTTTGTCATTTTTCTTATTTAGTCATTCGAAAGAAATTCGCCTTTGACTTACATCAAAAGTTCTTGAATTGCTTCGCACAAGGAAGAAATGTTGACGCCATACAGATGCGCGGTATTACGGATGAACGCTCGGATTCCACGCTCGTGCTACTGAATTTTGCCGGCTATGTCATTGGTAGAGATAACATTTCGGTAACATTTCGTCGAATTGCTAGTTGACTTCGACTGGGTAGATTTGAAAATAGCCTTAGGAAGTCTACTGGAAGTGCGCGGACAAGCTCCAGAGTTCTCAAATTTATGGCTCTCCGCACAGTCCCACTTCGCTCATATAAATTTGAGTTTACAAAATCCACCGTCTTTTTCGTATGTTCTCGACGATCGCTTTAAAATGCATGGTATAGTATACCTTTATCTAAATCTGGCGTGCTGCTGCAACACCCAATAACGCACCTGGAAGGCGTTTCTACGCACTTTTCGAATGTGTATCGCATCTTTCTGAAGTAAATGAGTGGACGCGAAGGATCGAACGTTCCAGGGTAGACGTCACACAGCCGCTAGAACTGTCGAAAAATCGGGGTTAGGTGCACTTTAATGTTCCAAACTTATCTTTAAAAAGTATGGTATCCCAGGAAAGAGATATTGTTTCACATCATCAGGTTTTTGGTGTATTTCATATTCGTTGATGGACTGGGACTGAGCATGGAGGCGTAAAGTCACGAAATTTGTGAGCTCCTGACATCGTTAGAGTTTTCGATTGCTTTCCTCCCCTCTGCATGGAATTTTCATCCTTATTTAAGAGGAAAAGCCGAGAAATTAATAGTCCACCCACTAAAGAAACTGTTTCACCTGAAAACAAGAGGTTAAAAGAAGGGCAAGTTATATCTGAAGACCACGTTCTGTCCGCCATTGTTTCTACAAGCAGTGTTTCTACAAGCAGTGATCCAGAAGACGAAATCCTATCTGCCCTAAGCATGGCGGACAACCTCGGGCCTAAAATAGACGAAATATTTTCCAAGCTAAGGCTATGGTTTTGGCCCGGATCTGCCCAAGAAAGTATTTGAAATGAGGAGAAAGCTAATCCCTAAAATGGAGGAAGCTCGTGCACAGGGAAAAAGAGCTGCTTTTAGCAGAGCCGAACCCTACAAACTCTTTGTTGATGGTGTAGAAATAAAATAAGTGATACATTTTGTATTTATTTACCTTCTTCTACCTACGCGATGCATGAATGTATTTATTTCACAACAAGCAATTCATCGCCAAATGAGTTTTTCGGTTTGGTACCGAAGTCAGGAACAGGTCAGGCTTTTCTTCTTTTTTATTTTATTTTAGATTTAATGCCCCATTTAAAATAATTATAGTTGTTTAAGCTTATATTGTTTATCAACCTTTATGTAGGATATGCATATTTTCTCGTAGGTGTTAGGAGCTCACAAGTTCTTTTGCATAATTTATGCTCTAAAAAATCGGTACGACACTTGGTCTCACTCATTCGTAGTATTTAACAGTTTTTTCATACTGGCTACGTTTTTATATTTTCCTTTTTTGTTTCGTTCTGTGTGTGTTTTTATGTTTACAAAACTGCCGACTAATCAGGGACAATATGGCTTCTTTAAGGTGATATTAATAGAGGTGACAATTGTCTGCGTTCATTGTAATTACCTATATCGCGATGCAGGAAAATAATGCAAATAATTTACAACTAAAAGCTCTCTCTCTCAATGTTCGTGGTATTCGTACTTTTGAAAAGAGGAAAGGAATTTTTAATTGGCTAACTAAACAAAAGGCAGATATTTGCTTTCTTCAAGAGACATATAGTACCAAAGAAATTGAAAATCAGTGGAGAACGCAATGGTGCGGAGATTTGTTTTTTGCTCACGGCTCTCCCCATAGTCGTGGGGTTGCCATACTCATACGAAACACGCTTGATTTCGAGCTTAAGTCAATTAAGTCGGATGAAGAAGGAAGATTTATCATTTTAGAGGCCATTATTCAAGATGATCCCTTCCTGTTGATAAATATCTACGCACCTAATACAATATCTCAGCAATCACAATTTTTCCAAAAAATATCCGACCTAATCAACGAAGAAGATCATTACAAAGAATGCAAAATTTTACTCGGTGGAGATTTTAATGTAACTCTATATCCTTCTCTTGATTGTCAAGGTGGAAATCCGACTTATAAAGAATCGGCCAAAGTTCTAGACGATATTCTCGAGGAGAACGAGTTAATTGATATCTGGAGAATTCGAAACCCTGATAGCAAAAGTTTCACGTGGAGACAAAAAACTCCATTTATACAGAGGCGACTGGATTACTGGTTTATCAGTGATCTTCTACAAGATGATGTTGCTAAAGTCGACATTGTGCCTGCTATTAAGACTGATCACTCAGCAGTTGTTCTTGTAATAGATAGCATAGGTGAACAAAAACATGGTCCATCCTTTTGGAAGTTAAATAATAGTCTCCTGGAGGACAACGACTATGTGCTTCTGATGCGAGAAAAATTCCCAGAATGGAAGACGGAAATTGACTTCTGCAATGACCCGAGAATAGAGTGGTAATAACTCTTATAGAGAAGAAAAACCGAGATCGAAGATTGATTAAGAACTGGAGACCAATTTCCTTAGTCAACGTTGATGTGAAGATAGGTTCAAAAGCGATTGCAAAAAGACTGGAGAAAGTCCTACCCCATATCGTTCACTTTGATCAATACGCCTTCGTCAAGGGTAGAACTATTTTTGACGCGGTTCGCACTATTAACGATGTTATTGATCTCACAAAAATGAAAGGTTATAGAGGTATTCTGACTGCTATAGACTTTGAAAAAGCTTTCGACTCGCTGAATTGGAACTTCCTTTTTAAATCTTTAGAAACTTTTGGTTTTGGTGAATCTTTTATTGCCTGGATAAAAACATTTTATAATAACACATCAAGTTGCGTGATCAATAATGGCTTTGCGACACCTTCCTTTCAACTTAAGAGGGGTGTTCGCCAAGGAGATCCACTCTCTCCGTACCAAATTACGCGAATTTCAATATAAAATATTAAATAGGATTCTATATACAAATGATATGCTCTACAAATTCAAAAAAGTCGATTCTCCCTTATGCTACCTATGTAAAGCGGATACAGAAACTTTAGAACACTTCTTTTTCTATTGTCCGCGAGTTGAGGCTTTCTGGAACGAAGTAGTAAATTTGTTTAGAGACCAGCTCCAAATCAGTAAGGACTTTGAGATCAAAGATGTTATTTTTGGACTTCACAACAATGAATCTTACAGCACTTTAATTAACTATATTATCTTGGAAGGCAAATATCTGCTATATCTCTGCAAACTAAATGACAAACTTTTATCTCCAAGACTATTATTAGAGCGAATGAAGAATACATATCAACTAGAACGTTTCATTGCGAGAGAGAAAAACAATCTTAACTATCATTACGAGAAGTGGGAGCCTCTGCTCCCTCTCGTTTCTTTGTAGACTGCAGTCGCCCAGTTTTTTTTTTTTTTTTTTTTTTTTTTTTTTTCGATCCCCCTTTTATGAAGCCATTTATTTTGAAATTCCACTATCTAGGTAGTTTTTGTTACCCCATGTTGTTTTTTTTTTTTTTCCTTTTTGCTTTATTTAATTGTTATTTATCTTTCTATTATTGCGTATGTATAGTTTTGTTAAGTATATCGTGTAACCTTGTGTCATGTCTGTGTATCAGCTCTAAAAACAAATAAAAATAAAATAAAATACAAAAAAAATATATATATATATTCGTTTATGGTAGATTCAATTTTATATTAACGTTTATTGCAAAAACGTTCGGTTCACAGTAGTTACTTTAATGTAGTCCGCCCAGCAGCGCCACTGTGCTTTACCACCAAAAGCTATTGTTCCACTGTTGAGCGCTTTATTTCAGAGTTCACGGTTTTTCGTTTTTCACTTTTATTTATTTGTTTATTTATTTGTTTTTTCTTTTTCTATTTTTTTGTTGTTGATGCGATCCGTGATCCGATCCGTGATCCGGTCCGTGATCCGATCCGCGATCCGGTCCGTGATCCGATCCAGATTTTGTCGACGCCGCAACGCGTCCGCCATTTTTGTAAAGGGGGCGCGGGGTCTGGGTACGAGGTTGTTTTGACTCACGTGGTGTGCGCATAATGTGATGCGCAGTAATTGCTGAATGGATATATTTCGTGAATTTTGCACCATTCCGTGAACAAAATTAATTTGTGAATGTGAACCAATATAATCATGCGGATAAATGCATAGCCATTGAATGAATATCAACCTTGAATTAATATTTCTCTCTCAGATGAATGCTTGTCGCTTGAATGTGAACAAATATTGATCCTGAATGTAAATATAAACGTTGAATGTGAACTGTTTTATTTGTGAATCAAAATATTGATCGTGAATGTGAATGGTTATTTTCGGTGAATGTGAATGAATATTGATCCTGAATTTTGCACCATTTCGACAACCATAAAAACAATTATCGTTACGGTTAGAGACGTACTACGGAAGGGGATTTATTTGGGCTTATTTGTCGGAGGGGGGGAGGGGGGAGGGGGGCTGAGGGGGTGGGAACCCGTAGGTAAAGGGTGCGGGAGAAGAGAGGGCGGTAAGCAAGGTTCCCAATGGTGGTGGGAACCGGGAGAGTTAGGAAAACATTTCGCAACATTGCGCAATATTTTGCAATAGAAAAAGCACAACGAGGCGGAACCACAACGGAAGGAGAGGGAACCGCGCGAGAAGTTCAGACCCCGTGTCGTAGGCTTGTCGTAGGCTTGTCGTAGGCTTGTCGTAGCCCGCATGCGACAAAATTATAAATCCCGACTGAAGGTTTACTACTTTTAGCGGCTACTAAATTTAGAGATTTTTCTTTCCCAAGTTTAGCGACTTTCGGAGATTTTGGTTAGCCTGAAGTGTCAGCCGCCTCCTCGCGCCAACCTTCAGACTAAGATTTTGGTGTACTATTCGATTTTTAAATTTAGCGCATGACATCGCTAAATCCACTAAATTCAGTAGCCGCTAACAATAGTAACCTTAAATTATATTCGAAGCCAATTCCCTTCCACTAGCAACGTACTACATCTAGGTCACGGGTATAAATCCGTCTCAAAAAAGCAATAAGCTAAAATTAAAAATATCATTTCGTGTGTTCTTGACCGTTTAATTTATTTTGAAAATAGAACGCCAATTAGGACAAATTTGCTATTCGAGTATTTTTTTTCTCTCACAAAGCGGCAGAATCCGTATGGATTTCGTGCGATTTGGACACAATACCAAGCTATAATAATATTATTGCTTTCCTGGCGGTGTTGGGAAACTGAATCCTTTTCTTCAATTTAGTTTCGTCAACAGTTAAGGAAATTGCTTGACACGAAAACTAAAGTTATCATCATGCTTCGCAATAGTTTGGTCCCTGAAGAGGTTTTTTTTATTGTCGCCGTTATAAACTCAAGCGATTAACTAGAATTGACCGGTAAAAGTCCTGATTTCAATAAAATGATTAGAACTGTGTCAAACGTTTAGCTTTACTACTCAAAGCTAAAGCCAAATAATTTTTTTAAAGATATCGGTTTAAAATAATACTACGTTTTCTACGGCCGGAGAGAACGACGTTTTCTCGACTGCGAAATTCCTACCTGAAACTGAATTATTTAAAAGAGCGATAAGAAATTAAAATTCATTTCGCGTAGAAACAACGATTTTAAGTTTTCGAAAATAGAACTGTGATGAAATAAGGACAGAAATTTGCTATTCAACTATTTTTGTTGTTGTTGTTTTGAGACGACAAACGAAGGGCTTTTGTCACTGTGACGTGGACAAGTTTTCCTGGCACTGTGTTGGGGAAATTGGATCCTTTTTAGTTTGGTATTACTCACCTTTTCGGAAATTGCCTGGCAAGAAAAATAAAGTATTTATTACGCATCTCCTAGAACTGCTTCGGATTTAAAGGGAAAATACGTGGGCGCAAACTTCTCAGCTGTGCACTGTTTTTTTACAGCCTTAAAAAAAGAAATGAAAGAAATTAGCGCATGCGCCTGCCATCCTCGAAGACCCATGTCGACATTGTCGATCTCAGCTCTTCTCTTTTGCTCAGCTCGGAGAGAAGAGCTTGGCGTCTCGCGCGGCCAAAAACCGAAGGATCTGGGGTCGAGAATGACCAGTTAGTCGAGGCGAGACGAAGTTCACACGAACGGGCGAGAAGAGAGTCGGAGATGTTCACAGGCAGAAATCAGACCAGATCGTCATTTCTTAGCCAATGGGAAGCTTTATTTTTTCCTCCAATCGACCATGTCGAAAGGTGTACTGCTAAAATAGAATAAATTCAACCCACCTGGTGTGATCCATGACTGAGTGTCCTTGGTTACAAACAGAACACGCACAATTACAATTTGGTGTTTGCGGGACGGAGTGGTCATTCGTTGCAGCTGATTCTAGCGTCAAGGAATCGGAGACTCATCTTGTACTGCTCAATTGCGTTCAATCAACTCTGGACCCCTTATCCATGGTGTAAGTAGTCTACACTTTTTAAAAGATAATAATAATAATTTGGATATAATTTTTTAAATTTGTTTTTGGGCACGGATCGATCTGTAAGATGTAGATCAAATGTTTCAGCCGCACACTCCCCGAGCTAGGCTCGATTACCAGCCGCTGTTCGGGAAAATGAGCGGCGGAAATCGAGCCTAACCCCGAGCCCACTAGTTGATTTATTAATTCCGGTCTGCTTGCTCGAACACCGTAATGATTATTAGGCGAACGTTAATAGTTTAAAAAACATTTCCCATGGCATCAGGTCATAGTCGCCGCAGCCGGTTTAGGCGGCTTTAAAGGAGCTACGTCACAGATGGCGGTTTATGAAAAATCTTGAACTTATATGTAAGAAGAATGTCCCTGTCAGACTTGAACGTGAACGTGAAATTATAAATAAGTAAAATGGTAAAAATCATTACATACATTAAATGTGTATTCAAATTTTATTTGATGTATTCCAAAGCGGTTGGGCGTGCAAGGTAGTTCGGTATTTCAACTTCGTATTTCCTGCCATTACAAACATAGGCACGCAATGCGTGCAAGAGCTATTTTTTGGCGTGGTAAAGAATGGTGTTATGGAGCATGAAAAGATTGGATTGGAAACTGTAGATCATGTTGGTTGTTTTGAGTTGGCAGATTGGCTTTAGTATAGTGTATTTTAAGTTATCAAAAATCAAGCGATGTGGCTTGTTTTCCTGGCAAACAGTTTTGTGCTGGTCAAGTTGATTATATTCAATGGACGATCGAATGTTTCCAGTCAGAGAGTATTCAAACGTTTTTTATATTTTATTAATTTTACTTGGGTGGTTTAAGTTTTAAAGTTGCGAATTGTAGTTAAAAAGGAAAATAACGTTTGGTGTCGTCGATTAGAAAATAATGCAATTCTTGGATGTTAAAAGCGTAACGTGAAAGAAATAAAAAAGAGATTGGACTGCATTGGTGTTTTGAGATAAAGAATATTTTCCAAACATTTTGAAAAGTTACATTTGTTACCGAGTGGTCAAACTCAAAGACTCGAAGGGTTGAATGTCAGAGCAGTCAGCTACGCATGCTCCCCCAGTCCGCGATCGAGGTGGAGAGGATCGCAGGCACACCGAAACACCCACAGCTGGAGACTGAGCCTACCCCACCCTGGGAGTGCAAATCCCCACCTCCAGTCCAATAGTTGACTACTATAAAATAAAAACGGTTCTGTGAGGGGCAGTTGTTTTTACATCTTCCTTTAGCTACCAGGCAAAGAAACAGTTGGAAACGAATGCGTGACAATTGAACAAACCTGCGTTACACATGACAAGGGTCAACAAAAGTATTTTATTTAGGTATTAAAACATAAACCATTTGTGTTGTGGTTCATCAAGAAATATTTGTGCCAGTACAGTGTGTTGTTTTAAATATTAAATTGTACTCCTTATCATCGTATAATTAAAAGCCTTAGTGAAGGTCTGCTTAAAACATTCATGTAAATTTGATTGATGACCTTTTGACCCTGACATGTTGTAATGCATTTATTAATCAAATACAAAATGCTAAAATTTAATGACAATTCACATAGCAGAACACCAAGAACTGCAAATCCTCACAGTACCTTGAAGGAAAACAATTTTTTGATTTCATTCCAAAGAAAAACATCACGTTTTTATTAAAATTTCGGCTCTTTTACATGTAATTAAATTAAATTTACATTTGAAAACAAGTGTATCAAATTATATTTTGTTTTCGATATCCATATTTCTACTGCAGCAAATTTGCACCAAACTGGAAATAAATGCCATATATTGAAAATCCTTGTGATAAAATTGAAGAGAAATATATGTTATTTGCTGGCCGGGAGGTCCGTATTGAGAAAAACTGTGCCAGAGGTCTTGAGTACGGCACGAGGCCGTAGGCCGAGGGCCGTACTCAAGACCGAGGGCACAGTTTTTCTCAATACGGACCGACCAAGGCCGGCAAATAACGTATTTATTTTTTTCCTACTTGGTTTGGTAATGCTAGAAATCTTGAAATCTTGCCGTTTTGCAAAATCTGTTTTTCACGCGCGCGCGTATTCCTTTTATAGCTGATCGCAAGGTCGCTATAAAACTCAAACTAACGAAGAAATAAAACTTAATCCAAATAAAAAGAAACTCAGACGATTAATTTTTACACCAGAATTACAGAAAGGTAGATGTGAAGAACAGACGATGGAGACTCAAACGGAATTTCACCGCTAAAAGCAGGAGAAATGAGAAGCTAAAGCCATTCAAAGTCCGGCGTAACCGGCAAAATTTTAGAAAAATCTTCCATACTTAGCATACTCTTGCGTAGTATCATGAAAGCATTTTCCGAGCAAAACTGTTTCCTCAGTTTTCTACAATTTCATTTCCATGTTAATCTAATTCTTGCCATTCGATGGCCATTTACAATTTCCGTTTTATGCGAAACCTTGCCAAACTGTATTCATGCATTCACTGGTTTCAACGACCGACACAATTGATTTATACGAGCCGAGAATTATTTTCTGGGCTACCGGTAATCACTAAGTTCTTTCTTGAATGAAAGTTAATGAAGGGCTGTTTCGGTAAAAAAGAGAAACGAAAAGCAAATGACCAAAACTAAGGAATTGAGTCTAAACACGGACATTTGTAATTTGTAATTAAGTCTAGAGAGCGTGAAAGTGATTTCCAAAAACAACAACAACTCAAATTATGTCGGTTAAAATCAAATGAACACTCGCCTTTTTGAAGAAATGCAAGCTCTTTAATTCCACTGCGTAGTTCTCCATTCACTTGACAACGATAAGAGAGCAATATAATGTGAAAATTCAGTAAAAGCTTCTTCGCATCGACCTTCGCACGTTGCTGAAATTAAAACTTCTTCGCTTGGGCAGCGCAGGCCTGGCGGCAAAGTCATTTGATATTTTGACCGTGGGCAAGATTGGAAAATCTTGCCCGCTCTCGGAACCAATCAGATTGCAGGATTCGAGAGTTCCGCCCGCTCGCACTCTCAGAAAAAAAATAAAAGATTTTATTTTATTCAACACGCAGATATTTATCCAACTGAGAAACAAGAACTAATTCAATTATCACAAGCGTTTGTACGAAAAACAAAAGTATCAGGTTACATCCTTTGCATGACAAACAAAAGTATCAGGTTACACACGCCGACATTACAACCAAAAGTATCACATTACATACGTTTCTGTTTTACCGAAATTAATATGGTAAAAATTCGGATAAAACGTAACAAGTTCTGTGAATAAAATCAACCCAAGAAGATTGACCGAAAGTCAACTATTAAAAAGACAAGAGAACTTGCGTAAGCATATTTCAACTTTTCTCTTCAAAATATCTGCTCACGAATTTACCACTTCCCGTGGAAATTTCTGCACTCAACAGCAAAACATCGAAATAGCGCGTGTTTTAGCAAAAATCAAATTCTGTTTGGCATGATTCGTCACCGAATCCTCGAATATTCAAAGTAGTTACTTTAGCGCGGAATTCTCAACGTACCGGGGAAAATAAAAGAGACTTCTGGTAACATCTCATGAATGAACATAACAGTAACAATACAAAGGATACTAGGTCTTAGTTTTCGAGGGTCGTAGTTTTCGTAACACCCCTATTTCTTCTTCTTTCCTTCGTGGTTGATCGAAGTTCTTACTGCACGCTGAATCGGCGCCATTCATACTTTCAGATGTCAAGTTCAGTATTGGTCTCATCAGGTTTTCCTTTTCTGGTGCTTATCACTAGCTTAGCTTAGGTTGCCTTCATCTTTTCGAAGGGATCGATGTCTTAGTTATATGCCGGCCTTTACACACAAACAAAGATGGCAGTCTTAAAATCGCTCTTCTTCTCAGAACTATGCCGCTTTACAAACGGCAATTTCATTGGTTGTTGAACTTAGTGTTGTTGATGGTAGTCCGATTTTGATTGGTCGGACAAACATACATACCTCGCTACATCGTCCAATACGACAGCTAAGAAGCTATTTTTCTAAAAAAAAATAGCTCAATAAATAATCTAGTCGTGATAAGTCTCGAGAAGTATTTATCAACTCGCGCGATTCCACGCGCGTTCAGTGCCGCGACAGAGGAAAATGGTCGTTTGTGCGTGGGTTTTTCGAACTGTCTTCATGCTGTTTCACTGTCATCTGCAGGAATAACCAGCATTTTTATCCATTTAGAATGACACTCGTCGTTCTCCCTGTACATGTTCTGACGAGTATTTATATAACTTACATCAACATCCGTCTGATTAAAACTGTGTGGATGAGAGGAAAAAGGAAAGTTAGTAATGCCGGGGTAAACAATGCCTTTAAGGCCAAGATGATAGACACAAGGATCAAAGGAATATCTCTTCTTATCGCTATTACGTTCGCCTTTATCTCTCTCCTCCGCAGAGGCTCAATGGGGTTTTAGGAGAAATCCGCTGAACGTGGTGTGTGCAGGCGCAAGTAACTGACGGATCAACGAAGCGGCGAGCCTCTGCCAGATTTGTGTCGTTTTCTTGTACATCTTTGTCGTTTTCTTGTACATTGGACGATTTCTCAGCCCTCGCTAAATTTGACAGCTTGAAACTTGGCAAAAATCAGCGCTAGGTATGTTGCTACAGTTAGCGATCGTTATTTTTAAGACGAGGTTTCATATTTACTAAAAAAAAAGCCAAAATGTTGGTCTCCGAATCGATCGCGAAGTCCCTCCTGAAACCCGTGGGGGGTGGTCTTGCAAGTGTGTTATTCTTTGGAAACAATGGCGGAAGAGCTTGACTTTTCGCTCCAAGAGATGTCTCTTGACGGTAAATGTTCTTCTTGTATTTCGTGTTTTTGGTCTTAAATTCCTGCTGGTTGCATTTAGTTTAATTTTAGCGTTTAGTTTAATAACTTAATGAGCTTACAGCTTTTGGTTTGAATCGCAAGTTTTGCACTCGACGTTTTAAACACGTAGAGATTAATAAAACACATTTCATAGCCGGAAAACTAAGCTTACTTGTTCTCTTTTCTTTTGGGACAGAATTAATAGGTTGTTGAGAGTTTCAGTCGCCGGGGAATCCTTTGCTTCCTGAATTTCTTGATCGCCACATGGCGGGTCTCGAGAATGTTGAATTCTGTAGATCAACCCATCAGAACACAACAAAACATATTCAGATTTCCATGCATTTAAAGTTTTAGTTCTCTACTTGTACATCGCGTATAAACTTCCGAACAGATTCTGATGCAGCCGTCATTTTACTGACATACGGCAGTTATACATACACCACCGTACCCCCGGTGAGGAACACTGATAAAAAGTTGCCTCCCCCGGATGGCGGCCATATTGGGTGTGGTATCTGGCAGAGGCTCCCGCCGTCGCTCTCTCCGGGTTTCTCGCGCCTGCACTCACTTCGTTCAGCTGATTCTCCCATATATGAGCCTCTGCGGAGGAGAGAGCGCCTTTATCATTACGTACTTTTTCTATCTAGGTAATGTAGCGTACACCCAGATAGCTAAGCAAAACCGTGACTTTTCAACTGATTTCATTATGCGCTATGCTACTGGTGGTATCGCATACCTCAACACTGTCATAAACGTTATAATTTACTTTGCTCAAATGAATGACTTTCGTGAATTTCTAAAGAAACGTTTGCGTAGGAGCGGTAAGGCGAACGACCAGGTCAGAATGGAAAATCAAATTACTGCATGAACGTCATGATCAAGTCAATGCAACAGAGGAGCCAAAGGAACTGAAAATCACGCAATCCAAGACTGATGTAGAGAATAGAGCGGTTTTCAATTGAACATGGAAAGTAATCCGGAATTGCTTTGGTTTTGCATTATACTAAACTCTGTGATTGGTTTAAAAAAAACCTCGCGTCACCTTCTCAACCAATCAGATGTAAAACCAAAACCAATCGTGACGTGGTGACACGTGTTTTCCCGCGCTTGGCGCCGGTTGTAACGTGTCTTTGTTTTGAGTTCTCAGTGTGTACTGATACGTTTGTTGTGATTGGCCATGGCAATTATTTTTGTTTTGGTTCCGCGATACTCAATTGAAAACCGCTCCAAGTAATCCGTTTACAAAGTGCACATTTTATTTTTGTCGATGGGCCTTTCAACCGGAGCTGACCTAAAACATAAAACCCAAAACCTAAACCCAACTAAAACCCCAGGTTTGCAACTTCACGTTGTTGTTCTAACCCCAGCAGGCAGTTCATGGAATGGTTCGTATTGCTGTGGACTATAATTTCACATGATTTCAAGCTGTGCAAATCTTATTTGTTGTTTGATCCACTGGTTTATTAAGCTGAACATCTCAGAAAACACGGCTTGATGACTTGTTGTATGATTTCCAACATAAACGCACATGCACAAAGCTTCTCAGTCTTTGGTACAGGGTCGTACTGTTTTAGTTTCTGCTGAACAAATATATCATATGCACTGCTCTAAGCGTTAGTTATCAGCATCTGTTTCCGTGGGTCTTTATTTTCGTTTAGAATAACAAACTAACGGAAATACCAACTGAAACTGTATCCGATATTCATGCGGGTCCATGCAGAATACGAAAACAAATTAATGGTGATGAATACAACTATATAAAGAGGTCAACATTCCTCGTCTGAAATCCAACACCAATGTAAGGGATATAAATTATCAAAGCATCAGTCAGTCATTCAATCTTCAAGCAGATCGGCCAACATGGAGAACAAAAGAGCTAAGAGCTCGAACGTTCTCCTATTTGGCCTTTCGTTCAATTTACTTCTTACGTTAAGTTCCCTTGCATTCACGTGCTATTCGTTGCATCAATTTGATTCGCGCCTAACAGCAGTTGAACGAGGTTTACTGGTCACAAACCAACCAAATGAGCTTCCCCATCGCGTCATTGTTAAACCAACAACTACGCACTCGCGTCTAAGTGGATTGCAAATGAAGAAAACTGTCTTCAAAAGAGCTGTGGATAGAACATCTATGTGCCGCAAATGCAGCAGTGTCTGTTTAAACTCGAATGGACATCCAAATGTAAGTTTCTCTTTATTGTGTGTGGTTATTTCCGTGTTCCAAATACCGTCTCTTTTGCATCCATATTTGAGGGGTTTTGTCCCGGGAGGGAGGGGGGTGGGGGGACTCCCAGTGTACCAGTATCTCCTTTTGTAGAGGGTGTTGGGCATTGGCCTTCCTTTTGTAGGTGTGGCTTGAATTCATTTTTACCCCAAAGAAGTGCTAATTCTCTAAAAGGACACTGACCGGGATAACTCTAACGGTAGTCACCATAAGCGATACCAAGCCACGAATTTTAACTCCTAAAAGGTCCCTGAAAGGTTTGACGATCACCCCGTCACTTTTATATGGGAGTCCCCCCCCCCCCCCCCCGGGTGCGTTTTGTTTGTAATGGAATTAATTTACTTCGTCCTCTTGCTAAATATCGCTCAGTAGATTCCATCCCTCGATTCCTCCATATTCAAGGGATAGTTGAAAGTGCCAAATCTTATTGCCTGCCTCATATCAACTAGTTTCTGTTGGTTTTATCAAGCAATCTTAAAAATCTTGAAATTGATGCAAGGTACTTCATTTCATTATTGAATCCAACTGTTGATTGAATTAATCATCTTCCGAATGGGTCGTCCACTGTGTTTCAAAAATAGAACATTTTCTTCTTTTTATCAAGAATCTCAATAATCACGTGATTATTCAGTTTAGCATAAAGGCTTCCTTCAGCATAAAGGCTTCCTTCAGCATAAAGGCTTGCCAGGTGTGGCTTGCTTCTTTAGCGTATATTCTAATTGCAATTGATATAGTCGTGTGCCGTAGCTTGCAGTTGTGCCAATGCTTAGTAGACAACAATAGCTGTCCCCGACTGAGATAGCTATCAGTGCCAAGGGCAAAACCAACAAGTGTGGTCATATTTGTCCCATCAATTATGTGTACATCATGTCGTTATAACTTAATCTGCAAGTTTCTCCAAGTTTCTCCAATTAGACGGAGGTTACGTTTCGCGGTTATCTGAGACCTCCAGGCTGTGGCAGTTGATCTGTTTTTTAATTGACACATCATGAGATACCTTATCGTCAATTAGCGATGATCCCCTGGATCGAGTGCTTCAAAATGTTATCACGAAGCGGACCGTGCTAAACCACGAAACAGCGAAACACCGAAACAGCTATTTTTTTCTTATTTTTTTTTAGCGAAACTCCGAAACAGCTATATATTTTTTTAATGGTTATATTTTGCTGATATAACTTCCGATGGAAAGCTAAAGCTGTGTGCGATCATGTGAAACAGTAGTCCCGATCAAGTTATTTGGGAGAAGGGTTGCGTGACGACGCAAACAATGGCAAAAAAACATGAGCTCGCGATCTTGGATAAGTACTCCAAATAAAAAAAAAGGCTACTACCCAAAAAACTTTAAGGCCGCTTGTAGATCCTCCCCTTATACTAGTGATAAGCGAAGAATGTCTTCCTCGCGTTGGATTTGTTGACATACCATAATCCGAATTTGTATTCGGCAGTCGGACTTTAACCAGCAAACGCCCAGTTTAAAGCTTTCTGAAGCTTCTAAGCCTATACCTAAATGGTTAGTGGATTTATTTCCAGTTGTACTGGCTCAGTCAGAAAATTATAAAGATCCTCGCAGCGAATGAACGATCCACTTGGGTACGAATGGGGCAAGCTGTGATGCATGTCTGGTGCGCGGCGAATTTTCCGGGAATTTCGGTTGACTTTTCTTAGAAAACGACCGGCTTTGAAAAATTATATTATGGATTTCTGAAGGAAAAATGATATACACCCACCACAGTAAAAAGCGTTTTTATCGTGTACAACTCATTCATTCATTCACAATTCATGATTTTACAGATATATTTCTATACTCACAAAAGAAGCGGTGAAATGTACATGCAAGGAGCCCAAAACAAAACGACGACAATTCGTTTATATGATCGAACGTTACTGACGTTATTGCAAGCTTTACAAAAAGTCTAGTAGAACGGCCCGGGCTGTTTTCCAATTAAATTTGACAAAACCATTTAGCTAGCTCTCCGATTATATAAACGTAAAGAAAAACGCGAGGTATTCTCTGTTATCCAAGAAGGTATAAAGTACTGAGAAAAGATGCATATGGCGTACCGTAAGGTCTCACAATCGCACATATACTGCATTCCTTGCCCTTCTTTGTTCTTTCCATCGGATCAGTAAATAACCATTAAAAAATAGCTGTTTCGTTAAAAAAAAAAAAAAAAAAAAAAAAAATAGCTGTTTCGCTGTTTCGGTGTTTCGGTGTTTCGTTTCGCTGTTTTGTGGTTTAGCTATAGGACCGTCCTCACGAAGCCTTCTACAAACTACATCCTTTACTATTCATTGCTTATTTTTTATTGTTTGCTTTGACTTTTTTTTTATTGTGACTTTTTTGAGGACAAAGCTATAAGCAGTCCAGCGCATTTCTTCTTTTGGAAATGTTTTCATCCTCCGACCAAAACAAACAATTATCCAATCAGAGCGCGAATTTGGAGTCACGTGGTGCGAAATTTCACGATTGCGATCGCGCGCGAGTTGAAAGCTCTGAGTCGATCTAACGCGATGCTTTGAATGAAACAATCCAATAATCTATTTACGTTTATTTCTGGCCGGGATTAGCTGCTTGCTGGACGAGAAACATGGCTTTGATATATTTTAGCCTGGAATAAGTTGTGACGAGCGCTTGCCTTTCTTGTCGCGCTCCAGATCGACCTCTTGTCGCGCTCAGATCGGAGATCGCCCTTCGTCCTTCGACACTGAATCCGCAGCTATACGCTTTCATGTATTACTGGCCGGGATCAACTGCTTGCACAAAGAGAAACATGGCTTCGATATCCTTAGCCAGCAATGAGTTGCGACTAGTTCTTGTATTTATATTCTGGTCGCGCGCTATCATGATGTTCAAAACAAGCTAAAACTGAACAGTTTGGTTTAGGTTACAGTAACAGCGAACGAACAACTGGCGTGCTGCAACAGTCGCAACAATCACGCCATCGATCGAGTTATTTTGCATCCAAAGCCTAACATGACCTCCTAAAAATTTGTAGAAAGAGAAACAGGGCTGTGATTATATTTTGACCAGGAATATTGGGAGGAGCACTTGCCTTTCTCGTCGCGCTCTATGTTCAAAACAGATCGAGCCGTCTTGGTTCAGAAATAATCTATTTACGCTTACACGTATACTGTCCGGGATATATATAACTGTTTGCAGAAAGCGAAACATGGCTTCGATATCCTTTAGCCCAGGAATGAGTTGCGGCTAGCTCTTGTATTTCTCTTCTGGTCGCGCGCTATGTTCAAAACAGAGCTATTGGTTAGGTTATAATCGGCTGTTGTATCAAAATCGAACGCTGCAACAATACACGCATATCCTAGGCCTGGTCTGTGACCTCTTAAAATTTGCAAGAGTGAACACTCGAAGGCTCTATTCTACGTGAAAATCCTCCACATAATACAACATGCTCGTTTACTGCGTTAAAATAAAAATAAAACACACCTGAAGCAACTGAGTAGGTCAGAAGACATAATTTAATATAGAGCAGCAAATGTCCTGTCACCTTTTAATACAACAACAAGGAAAACGATGTCGATATCCTAGTTCTGTTGCCAGTTGTAGCGCTCACTTGGCGGATGTAGAAACGCCTGATCGATCTCTTTCAAAATTACGAGAGATATGGTCTTCATTGTCATGTTATGTTGCAGTTCAGCTGTGTCACTAACCGCAGAAGCTTTCAAAGGTCAGATCAGGTCAGCCCGCTCACAAATGTCACAAAATCACACAGGCAATCAGCACAAATACAATTCAAAGGTGGCAGCCATTCAAAGGGTTTCTTACTTTCTTTTTCCTGATTTTGTGAAAGCTCGAAATCGAGAAGTGTTTTCTTTCACTTGTGGCAAATCCAGACTGAGTGGATTTCGGCCGATCCTTCCCCGATTTCAACGTCCATAAACATGCATAAAGCCTTGCACTCTGCCTCAAACAAAGAAAACCTCACATCCTCTTGTGTCACTTTTGTACATATCCGTCCAGCACATAATCAGCAGCGATCGTACATATAACTCCGATATGTATCCATCACATCACCGACCTGAAACGAAAGGAAAAGACCGCCCCAAACGATTAGTTACAAGCAGTATCATTTTGGCCGCAGAGGATTGCTTCCCGCAAAAATCACGGCCCGTCCACGCAAATTGCGGCCCATCGCTCAGATTTCGTACAAAACATCTAGAATACCTATAGAATGTCTCTGAATTTTTTCAAGGCCCATAAAAA
Organism: Desmophyllum pertusum; assembly: GCA_029204205.1. Lineage (NCBI taxonomy): Eukaryota > Metazoa > Cnidaria > Anthozoa > Scleractinia > Caryophylliidae > Desmophyllum > Desmophyllum pertusum. The sequence goes on along the minus strand of MU826388.1, from coordinate 531,421 downwards.
TTTTTCACGAGAAATATAGTGAACTGAACACGATCAATCGGTCCAGTAAACAAGCAAAATTGACATATGTATCGAAAGTAAAAACTCACCTTCGCGCACATTTCGCCGCCATTGTCCACAATCTCAAGCACAACGTACTCTTCAATGCTTTCTTTGTTGTTGTGTTACAAATCGGCAGGCAAAGCAAGCTGGGAAGACTCGATAAAATGAAAATTTCAAACTCAAGTGGAGTCCACACGGGAAGATTTCAAAAGCCGCCATGTTGTGACGTCACGCTATTGTTTAGCGCATTTCCAAAAGAAGAAATGCGCTGGACTGATAAGTTTAACAGCTTATTAACTTTGAGCAGTTAATTCGATTTCTGGCACCAATGCACCTATTCGCCCCATGTAAAGGAATCCAAGAGGGTCTTGGATTCCGGATTCCGCACCGTGGATTCCGGATTCCAATGACTGGATTCCGGATTCCATGCCTATGGATTCCGGATTCCAAACGTTCCGAGATTCCGGATTCCAAAGCTTTTAGCTCTGGTTTTCATTCGTACTTCGATAGCAGATTCTGCTATTAAATTACGAAGTCGTCCATTTTCTTTTCAATATATCAGAATGTACATTTTAATATCTAAAACTTGAGTTCCTACTGCGTCGATTAAATTATTTTAAACTTGTTGGCGTACCTGTTGACAAGAGGCGTCTCTGAAGTCCAGTAATCCGCAGTAATCCACAACAATGAAGCTATCTGACGAAGTGTTCTCATTCAGAACCAAAAGTAGTAGGAAAAGAAGGTTGGTGCTTTTGCATATTCGAATTGAAATCACCTGTTAAAATTATTCATTTCTTTCTCTTATTTTCTAGCTACATTCAGGGCCCGCCGCAGCAATATTTTGAGTGCGGGCTAATGCGAACGTGTACACATGAACCAACTAGGGGTCCGGGGGCATGGTCCACTGGAAAATGTTTTAATTTACGTCTTCTGAAATTGCTGGAAATGCATCTACAATTGACAAACGCCGTGCAAATTACTAACTTCAGCGCTTAAAAAAGCGTTGTTTTTATAAATACATGTAATAATTCACTATCAAACCCGGCCGCATATAATGAAATTTATTCAACTGTATTACTAAACCCTAAACCAGGGTCGTGGTCAGAAAGGAAATTAACAAAGACGGTATAGTCATATCGATTCTGTATGATGTTGGCAATGAATTCAATTTTAGTTTCGTTCTTTGAGTCCACAAACACTCAGATAACTCCTCGTGCCAGCATTTATTTGCTTTTATAAAATTTTGGTCATATAACGCGCGCTCTGATTGGTCAATTCGAGCCCTAAAGTACGCGCCCAAAGTCACGCACGTGCTTTATCGAGTTTCATAATAAAGTACCAATGTAACACGCGTTCTGATTGGTTGATACAACGTGCGCGCGCGTGCTTATGAGATTACAAAGCGCGGAAGCTCACGAATGCTCACGCCATCCGCTAAGTTTGTTTTGAAAATAAAAGCAAATTTGTGAGGAAAATGATATATATTTTATCATGAAACAACTAAAGAAACTTGGAGAAGAAGTTGGGAAAAAACACTCCCCTATCGGCTCGTGTTTCCCCTACACTTCTTTCGTGCTCGCGCCGCTTCCTGAGTGCTTTATACAGAACAGAGCACATTTGAGGGTCTTTAGGCACTTCTCTCGTGTTCTTAAAAATTCCCGCCATATAACTCAATAATGCACTTGTACGTAAAACACATGTGTAAATCATCGCACGTGACAGCTAGAGATCGGCAGAGAGTACCGTGAAAAATTTCGTAAGGATTGGAATTTCAAGTAATAATTCGACCGAATTCAAAATTGCTGCTCGAAGATTTCTCTTGATGTTAACATCCGACACATGAATTCGCATACCTTTCTGAACATGACTCTAAACAACACTCCGCACAATTATCAAAAAAAACTATTACGTACCTTTTTCCCGCTCAGATTTATGCTTTTTTTCGATGCTTCCCCATCTTCACAGTTGAAGCAGGGAACACGACTAGCTCGAGTTTCTCGATCGCCAGAATCAACTGGGTGCCTGTAATTGTTACTCCCAGGGGGGGAGTTTCTGGACAAAATGTTTAACGGTTTAGCTTCGATTTTACCTTCAAGCAGGCTCCCCCTCTACCGCTTCCACCACAACCGAATTTACTGATAATTTCTTGTATCTTGATAACCATTTTAGGCATTTTACTCCCGACTGACAGGAAAAGCGAAACCCTGCATGGGGTCAAACAATTTCTGCGCGCGAACAGTGTTGACAGTTCTGAGCAAGTGCGCGCACTGCATTTGAAGATATTTCAAGGTCAGGAAGGTCACGATCACAAAGGCAATATGTCAATGGGGATCGTCAACAAATGAAGCATGCGCGACCGCCGTGTTGACAATATGATATATAAATGCATGACAATAGACCAGATATCAAACATTTTTTGGTTGTTGTGGTGGTGGGGGAGGCCGAGGGGAGGGGAGTGGGTTCTGATTTGTTGTAGCATTCCGGATTTCAGAAGAGTTTGGATTCCGGATTCCAGAGAATGGATTCCGGATTCCAAAGGCTGGATTCCGGATTCCAAAGGCCTGGATTCCGGATTCCAAAGGCAAAAATATGCTGGATTCCGGATTCCGGATTCCCTTACATGGGGCGAACCTATTGTTTATATGTAAAGTCTTGTGATGCACAAATCGTGGCTTGAAACTAATTTGAACACAATTTGTATCTTCAATCAACAGAATTTGACAGCGGAAAGAAGTCAGGACAAGATAGTTTGCGTGAAAGGTATTTACCGTAAGATTTATGTGTAACACTTCTAACATTTGCGTCACTAGAAGCTACTAGACCATCCTCGTTCCCAGAGCTCCTCGTTTTTTTTCTTTGCGCCGGAAACGAGTAGCCCTGGTCGCATGGAAAAAATCGAATTATTTCATTGGCTGATAAAAAATGAATGCGCAACACAAATTAATGAATGGATGTCCGGAATTTTCGGACATCCAGTAACGGCTGAGACCAGAGCCTCCGTTTCGCCAACCACGTGACCAAAAGAAACAGAGGATCTGGGAACGAGAATGCTACTAGACCTAACCTTTAGTCTGTCAATTTCTCGAGCATGCGCAAAAGCGTAATTTCTGGTCGCCGCTTGCCAAGTTCTCGCGCAAAATTTTAAAGGAAAACCATTGCAACAATCCGGTGTCACGCAAAATTTGAGAGAAAAATCGAAACCTCTATTGTAATTTGCGAAATGAAATAAAAGTAAGTCTGAGGAGAAGTTTAGACCTTTCAAACACAAAGTTCAGTATATTTCCAGCATTCTGTTGATTTATCTTTCTTTTTGGACGTTTACAGAAAAAAAGTTAGACGTGTTTAAAACAAGGTACAATGCATATGTTGAGGTTTTTCGTCGTAGCTTTTTTGTTGTTCGCATGCTCAGCTGGACGTTTGACTGTGGTACAGAACTAACTCAACACGGGTTACCTGCCACAATTGTTTTGAATTGGCATGTTTCTGGATACTGACTGATCAGCTCACGTTTTATCTAGTAAATACTAAAGCACCGCGTCTGTTGTTATATTTATCTGTACAGCAATGAGAATCCGGTACTCAGAATACACAAATCCTTATCACAACTCACATTGATTAAAACTCAGGTCTCGTTATATTTCTGTGTATAGCATGTGGGAATCAGGTATTCAGAATACACAAATCTTTATCACAACTCACATTGATTAAAACTCCACCAGGCCCACCCGGTTCAACTGGTCCTACTGGTGCCCAGGGCCCTCCTGGAAAAAGAGGAAGAAGGGGAACAAGGGGTTTAGCTGGTCCCCAGGAAAGCGAGGCAGCAGGGGATCACCAGGAGCCCCGGGGGCAACAGGTCCCCTTGGGAAATCAACTCAACATAAAACAGACCGAAGTAATGGAACCCAATTAGGTAAGATATGTTGGATAATTGACGCTGTAGTGTGTTGGAGTGGTTGTGATGAAACAATCAATGATAAAACAGCTTATGTTATAAGACGATGTAGCACTGGTGTGGCAGCGTTCAAAAATTATCGCTCATTATAAAGTTGACTCGTACATGTATTTACCGATAGCACGCAAGCAACAGTACAGTGCTTTAATGCTTTTAATATTCAACTTGAGTAGGCGGAAACAATTGCCGAAAAAGCGCGGGGAAATAGTAACTGTAACACAGCCACATTAAGAGAGCCTGTCACTAATAACCAGACAAAATTTTAATTTCGCGGCAAGGGTGGAAAATTCGATTTCTCTCTTATTTTAACGTTTGATAGGCTAGGGTATAACAAAAATTACTGGATACTTCTTTTGGCAAAATATCCTTTTATTTGAAAGAAAAGTGCAAATAACCAAATTCCGTTGAAAATCACCATTTGAGGCGTCAAATTATTGCACGAGTTTGTTACCCTCGCAAGCAAAAACGAATGATTCTACGTTCTTTAAAACACTGAAAACGTTTTGTGCAATGTCTAAATATTTGCCACAACGATTTTGGGAAATATTCCGTTGTTCTTCCCATACAAAATAATTTAATTACGAAGGCATATATTTCACTCACGGTAAAAGTACCTCGTGAATAAAATATATTTTCACCATGTGCTAAACCTTCAAATGGATTAAGCTTCTGGCGGTTGAATTACAAAAGGATGGCCTCGAGATTGCTGTAAAAAGTTATTTGGGGTAACGGTTGAGAGCGGCGTGAGATCTTTTCAAAGTCCGTTGAAAATCCGGTTATTTGACCTTTAGCGGTCAAGCTTGTGCGGGTCACGCATATAATTTCGTCCGCCGTGTCACATGTTTTAACCCATATGAGATTGAAATAACCACATATCAAAACATTGCGAAATATTCTTACCTTATTTGCTGTAGAAGACAGTTCCACTGTTCATTTTAGTGTGATTATCTTGTCGTTCGTCGTATATTAGTTCTGTTTATAAACGTCCGATGAACACCGCCAACTGTCAACGTTCGAAAACAGTCGAACGCAACACCAATCTTTGTAAACATTCGACACATTTCATCATCACAGCATCTTGTTAAACGGTTTAGTCATTTGTTGAATGTTCCTCGGTTTTGAGTGCACTAAAACTAAAAGATAAGATCACACTGGAAAGGATAGGACCACAAACATGTCGGCGCTTTTGCAGCTGTTTATACCTGGGTCGTCACGCAACGCTATTTTCATCGGCATTTCAGGGGTGGGGGAGGGTCGAGGGCGGCAGCAGGCCGAAAAAGGCTGATAACACTTTCAACTGAAATACCAGGAGCCCATTAATAGGAGCCGCTCTGCTGACAATGCACGTGATTATGATCCAACTTCAGTAGCACGTTTTAGCACTGTCATCCTACTTTGCTGCAATTTTCTTCTGCAATTTGCTGCAATTTTCTTCTGTTCTGGACGGATGGAGGGGTCTTATAACAGGATACCGTGTGGCACCAGGAGCCATAATCAAGGACCTGGCTCCAGGTGGCACTAAATTTTTGCAGATTCTAATTTTTGCTATTTTATTCCGGATCCGCCCAAAAAGGTTGTCCCAAAAATGTATTCCCGCAAAAACCCTCTTCCGCAGAAATAACTAGCTTGGCACACTGGCTTTTTTGTTATCGACAACTTTTTATTATCGACAACTACTGATAGTTATCGATAACAGTTGGCCTAGTCTGTGGAGGCCCAAATTACCTTCAGATATTTTTTGCATGACTCAATTTCTGCAGTGCAAATTCCCTGCGCATAGCAGTTGTTTGCACAGTTGTTTGCAAGTTCTCCATCCATAGAATCACAACGCAAGAGTTTTAAGAAACAGAATTTATTAGGGCCTCCACAGACTAGAGAGATAGTAGAGATAGTTGTCAACAACTATCTAGTTGTCGATCATAAAAAGTAGTCGATAACAAAAAAGACAGTGTGCGAAGCTAGTTATCGATAACTAAGCCCCTTAGTTATCCATAACTAGCTGCACACACTGGCTTTTCTGTTATCGACTACTTTTTATGATCGATAACTGAATAGTTGTCGACAACTATCTCTCTAGTCCATCAAAAATAATTTCCGGAATTCGAGTTAGTGGACGTACAGTAGTGGATGAAAATTGTTTTCGATGTGACGTGTCTAAGTAAAGCACTCACCATCAATTTAATTTGCATTCTTGAGAATAAAAATATTATAGTTAGCTGATTTGGGAATCAAAATATTTCGATTCCAAACTGGTTAAAGGAGCTATGTTACGATATTTTAAGTCATTTTTGCGAAGTGCAACATCACCTTCAGATTAAAGAAAGCCTCAAAATAATAGTTTACTAAGGTAGAGAAACACCAAAGAGGTAATAGTAAACCAAACAGGAACAAGGATGGTTAACGATGGTGAAGTTTAAGACGGATTGCGAGCGGCGAACTTTTTTTAAAGATGCGCCATATGTGACGTACTCCTTTAAAAAGAGGAAAACAGTTTAGGCTTGTTTCCATGTCCCATATTTGAGCCAGATTTCAAAATCCAGCTTGGTACGTAAACAATGTTTTCATTTTCAGTACATAATTTTCATCTAAACTAGTTGTACCTATCGCTAAGTGCCAACGAGCGAAATAGTAATTTTTGTTGATAAGGTTTGTATGTAAAGGATGAAATGAATTCATAATGTTGCAATATTCCGAATCAATTAATTAATGATTTCTGTACAAGTCTCTTCGGTTAATTTCATAACTTTAAACCTGATTCCATTGGTATTGAAATCCGAATACATTGAGCAAACTTCTCTCTTCTCTTGTCTATAAGTAATGTAGTCCAGTTCAGTCCTTAAAAATCCAAGAAGGCTATTCATAGGCAGGAGCATATCACCCTGGAGCCTCCATCTCTTTTATTGGGCCTATGACACGGCGTAGTTACACCTTGAGCTATTTTTAGAATTACTTTTGCCACGAAAATCACCCGTTGCGAGCACGAGGACGAGGCTATCATTCATGTTTCAGATTAAAAATAAACCAGGAATGGACGAGAAGAACGTGGAATAAGAACTAGAACGGCGGAATGTCGTTACTACGAATTCTCACTATCGTCCGCGGACATACACGGAAATCTTATCGCGGGAGACGGATTCTAAAAATAGCCAAAGGTGTAACTATGCTGTTGTCATTAATCAGCACTCCTCCGGAGTGATATGCTCCTGTCATAGGTCAGTCTGCGAAGATTCGGTATGTCTGAAGTTGAAGGCGTATGACGTCACAATTAAAAATTAACCACAACCATATATGGTCAAAAAAATCTCACTTACATACCGAAAATCACTTACGGCACATTTCACAGTTGGATATGAGATTTTAGCCTATGAATTAGCTGCGGCTCGCTCGGGGCTCACTTACGCTCGGGGCTCGCTTTCGCTCGCAGTTTTCCTTTCACCCCATCCCCACCGCGGAGCCTATTCATAGGCTAATTATATTTTTTCTGCTAAGATCTTCAAACTACGCACGGCGTTATACCTGCCGCCTCGAGAGGCTCGCGTTTTCGCTCGGCTCTCTCGTTGGCAAAAAGTGTATCTACCAACTTTTCCTCAAGTTTGCCAACAGAATTTTAAATAGCAGCCTTTCTAAGAATTTGTCCCAGTCTATGTGCTACAAAGTTAGAACAAGGTGTTACCATTGTTGAAAATCTTGTAGAAGATTCTGGAACACATCAGCCCAGACCTTTCTGTAGATTCCTGCTTGTTCAGTGTTACAAATGGGTTGGGCGTTGGAATCATCCAGTACATGAAGAACTCGACTGACTGAAAGCCAGAGACAATAATGGTCGAAGCAGCGATAAGAACGCAGCACCAGTTGACGGAAGATGTCTAATATTTATAATTTCAAACTGGAGTTAATTTTTGAAGAAGAAGGTTTTTGGCAGGAATACGTTTTTGGGACAACCTTTTTGGGCGGATCCGGAATAAAATAGAAAAAAATTAGAATCCGCAAAAATTTAGTGCCACCAGGAGCTGGAGCCAGGTCCCTGATTATGGCTCCTGGTGCCCAGCACACGGTATCCTGTTATAAGACCCCTCCAATTTTCTGCAATTTTCTTTTGTTCTGGACGGATGGAGGGCCTCCATCCGTCCAGAAAAGAAGAAAATTGCAGCAAATTGCAGAAGAAAATTGCAGCAAAGTAGGATGACAGTGCCTAAAACGTACTACTGAAGTTGGAACATAATCATGTGTATTGTCAGCGGAGCGGCTCCTAGTAATGGGCTCCTGGTATTTCAGTTGAAAGTGTTATCAGCCTTTTTCGGCCTGCTGCCGCCCTCGACCCTCCCCCACCCCCTGAAATGCCGATGAAAATAGCGTTGCGTGACGACCCAGGTATAAACAGCTGCAAAAGCGCCGACATGTTTGTGGTCCTATCCTTTCCAGTGTGATCTTATCTTTTAGTTTTAGTGCACTCAAAAACCGAGGGAACATTCAACAAATGACTAAAACTGTTTAACAAGATGCTGTGATGATGAAATGTGTCGAATGTTTACAAAGATTGGTGTTGCGTTCGACTGTTTTCGAACGTTGACAGTTGGCGGTGTTCATCGGACGTTATAAACAGAACTAATATACGACCGAACGACAAGATAATCACACTAAAATGAACAGTGGAACTGTCTTCTACAGCAAATAAGGTAAGAATATTTCGCAATGTTTTGATATGTGGTTATTTCAATCTCATATGGGTTAATAACATGTGACACGGCGGACGAAATTATATGCGTGACCCGCACAAGCTTGACCGCTAAAGGTCAAATAACCGGATTTTCAACGGACTTTGAAAAGATCTCACGCCGCTCTCAACCGTTACCCCAAATAAATTTTTGCAGCAATCTCGAGGCCATCCTTTTGTAATTCAACCGCCAGAAGCTTAATCTATTTGAAGGTTTAGCACATGGTGAAAATATATTTTATTCACGAGGTACTTTTACCGTGAGTGAAAATATATGCCTTCGTAATTAAATTATTGTATGGAAAGAACAACGGAATATTTCCCAAAATCGTTGTGGCAAATATTTAGACATTGCACAAAACGTTTTTCAATGTTTTAAAGAACGTAGAATCATTCGTTTTTGCTTGCGAGGGTAACAAACTCGTGCAATAATTTGACGCCTCAAATGGTGATTTCAACGGAATTTGGTTATTTGCACTTTCTTTCAAATAAAAGGATATTTTGCCAAAAGAAGTATCCAGTAATTTTTGTTATACCCTAGCCTATCAAACGTTTAAAATAAGAGAGAAATCGAATTTTCCACCCTTGCCGCGATATGTCTGATTGTTAGTGACAGCCTCTCTTAAGCACTCTCCTGGACAAGATTATTTTTTTCTCATGACAGTAGTGGCCATCTATGCGTCAAAAAAGAATAAGGCATAGAAAACTGTGTAGCTATAACCTTATAATCCATGGGTTTGCCGCGTGGTGCCAAACAACCACTCAAAATATTCCAATTTTACAGCACACGAATGTTGAATACTAAATCTAGTACAATGCAACACAAGTTTCAAAATGAGTATACCTGGAATGTTGTAATTTGCACTGATGAGAAACGTGAGAGTAGACGATGTTTTTGTGCAGGTGTTGAAGGAATAACATGTAAAAACAATCGATAGCTGCACAGATTCAGATTAGCCGAATTCATATTAGAGACGGAAACCGTCTTAGACGGGAAACTCGTCTAAAGACAGAAAACTCGTCTGATATGAAACCGGTGAAGGACGAGTTTCCCGTCTTAAATCTTATCCGTCCATTTTCCCGTCTAAAACGACGGGAAAATCAGACGGAAAACTCGTCTAGACGGAAAACAATCTTAAATTCACATTAGACGAGAAAATCAGGACAGGTTTGCAGTTTGCTACACACTGGAACTGGAAATTCAGCAATGTCTTCTGGATAGAAATGAAACCTGGCCTCGTACTCGTCCTAGTCTCCGCCGTCTCTAAGTCATTTATCCCTCTAATTTTACCGTCCTTAAATGTATATTAGACAGGATTTTGTCAGACGGAATTTCGTCTAAGACGATTTTCCCGTCTTCGAATATGAATTCGCTAAATGATATTGAAAAAATTAGACAGCGCTGATTAGAATGATTAGAAGTACATGATTTTAAAATTGTTTAGACACATTTGGGCCAAACTTTTTGTAAATATTGACATAGAAGAGATTTTTGTGTTATAGATTATAATTGTTTCTGCCCTGAAAAACGCTAGAAAGTGACCTTTGACCATATTAGTTTTTTCGTTTTAACTTCTAGCCATTGCAATTTTGGTGACACAGTCCATTATCCTAAGTTATCTCCAAGAATGACAGCAAGTAAAATTTGTTTTGCAGAATTACCACACTTCACTACAAAGCTTTCTCCTTCTGTGACGTTTAAAGAGAATGAAGACGTCACATTGCGGTGTAAAGCAGCTGGGTTTCCAACGCCAGTGATCACGTGGTCTAAAAATGGTCACGTGATAGAAGAAGAAGATATAGAAGGCAGAAGACAGTTAAGAAAAGAAACTTGGAAATAAAGGGAATTCAGTTTGAAGACCGCGGTATGTACACCTGTACAGCGGAGAACCTGTTGGGCAGAGTTCAGCTATCAGTCAATGTAACTGTCAATGGTATGTAATTAATTCAGCCCACATAAATAATAAAATGCCCAAGAACATATATTTTCTTCCTATATTTCATATTCCTTTGTTTCATTTATTTGGTTTGCAGTACCAGCAAAATTTATCACAAAACCAAAGAGTTCTGTAACCGCTTACAAGAAATGGGACACGATTGTGACGTGTGACATTTTTGGCCACCCCTCCCTGAGATTACATGGACAAGATCACTCAAGAAACTTCCAATCAACAGACATGTCTTAGCTGGGAAGAAACTTACGATTAAAAAATACAACAGAGGACGATGGTGGTGCTTACCTATGCCAAGGAGCTAATGAATGGGGGAATGTAGTGGCAGTTACATGGATCTTTATAAAAGATACGGGTAAGCTCCTGTAAACTAAGAATTGCCTGCGTGCAGACGTCTCCTATTTCCTTCCTTCACGCGGAAAACGGACGGACGCGTAACCGCGTTGCTAATCGTGTTCGAGTTTCCAGCTGATCGGGTTTAAATTAACTTCACAGTTTTATTTACCGTATTTACAGAGCCAGGATCTTGATCTGATCGCTCCAAGATCACAGGTTTAACAGGAGTAATGCGAATTGTTTTAACAGAATTCTTTAGGACGGTTTTCACGGGAGTTGATGTTTAAGTGCAAACTGAAACTGTTCGGCGAACAAGAAAATGATTCATCCAAAATAATTCGCTTCTCGGGAGAAGCCGATATTTCCACACTGTCGTTTCCAAGTGTTTGGACCTTCTTCTTTACTGTCAGTCCTTCCTTTCAACTGTAGTCCTTACAAAGTTCCTCATCGATTTCAGTTTCGCAGGTTATTACAAAGCCAGTGTAAAGTCCTCGTTGCTTCCGTAGCTTTCCAACGCACTATTTACAGGTGTACGGTGATGTAAGTGTACCGCAAACTGCCGAGAGGTAATTTCTTCATAAACTTTAAATTATCCGCGACCGTGAGCAAGATTTTTGTCGTTATGATTCACGATCGGCGAAAAATACAGCATACAATCACACGACATTACAACATCGACATGTTTTGATCGTCAAGGAAGACACCGCTGAATTCATGCAGCATAAATTATCTCGTCGACTATTTCTGACGATAGCCAATCAGAGTTAATTCTAACAATGCCTACTGTCGAGCAACCAATCAGAGCGCAACCCCGAATTCTGGAGAAACAGCAAGGTACTGGAACACGATTAGCAATGCGGTTACGAAGACGTCCGTTTTCAGCGTGAAGCAAGAAAATAGGACTGATGTCTGCACGCAGGCTAGCTAAGAATATCAAATCAAAGGATCCTATGAGCTCGCTCGTGAATGAATAAATGAATGCATAAGTTAATAGCGCGATTGAAGTTTACAGCCCATCGAGAGACCGACCGACCAAGTGAAATTTGTCCACCAATTGCTATGACGCGATCATTGCTTTCACATTCACGAGTTAAAAATGAAAACTCTTTGTGAATGAAAGCACGGTTGTAACGGTGTCGTTTATTTGTTTCTTTAAGTGAATCCTTCCATTGTGACCAGACCCCCAGGGACATTCAAGTACAGAATGTGGGTGATACTGTAAAGTGCAATTGCTCAGCTCGTGGCTCGCCGCTACCTCAAGTCAAATGGTTCAAGGATGGACGACGTGTTATTTCTACGGTTGCAATGTATGACGAGACAGATTTGATAAAGAGTGAATTTGTCATTCATCGCTTCAGGCCGAGTGACGCTGGGATCTACACGTGTCTATTTTATAATGAGAAGAATAAGACAGCGCAAGCCAACACAAACCTGAGTATGTCAATAATTTGATTATTTGGGGGTGGGGGGGGGGGGGGACCCGGGAGTAAAGGGAGCAGGACGTCTACGGGAGGAGGGAGAAGAGAGGGCTGGAAGCGACATTCTCAAGATAGCTGGAAACGGGAGAGATAGGAAAACATTTGGCAACAGTTGTAATATGTTGCAATAGAAAAACACAAAGAGGCGGAACTACAATGGAAGGGCGGGAACCGGGAGGAGTACAAGGTACAGGAAGCGGAAGTTCTGATCCCCCTTAACCCCCCCCCCCCCGCTTTTTTTAGATATCAAGGAGAAAATCATTGTTTACATCTACTACAATTCTGTATCAAAGTCGATTGTGTTTCTTTTTAGCATTTTACAAACCAAACGAAACCACGTGTTAATCAATATTTTCAATTTTACTTTCCATTACGATAATTAATGTAACTGGGGAAGGCGAACTTATTTTCTTTCAGTTTGCAGCATATTTATCTCCCACTAGTATACACGTGGCTTAAAATAATTAGTCCTATCTCAGCCAAAGTGCTGCAATCAAAACCAAGAGAGCATGATCTAAGATAACTAGCGTTCCCAATTTTCAGTCCATAGCTGAGTTATTTTAAGAGCGCCACCTGATTGGTCAGTTCGAGTAACGTGGCGGTTATCTAACATAACTATAAGGCGTGCCCACATGATAAATATCATCGGCCTATAATTGTCTTGTTATTTTTATCTTTAAGCCTTAGTCAATTGTGGTGATCCTGGTTCTCCATTTAACGGACAAAAGCATGGCTCACGATACTGGACTGGTGAATCTGTGACGTTCATTTGTCATCCGGGATATCGCTTGATTGGTCCGGCCACTAGAAAGTGTCTGCCTTCCGGTAACTGGAGTAGTATACAACCTTCATGTAAGCGATGGAATTCTATACTCAACTTAACAATATTAGTTATACTGAAATGCATTGATGACGTCAAAATGTGGTAAGAACCAAAAAGTGGCCAACGAGATAAAGTCGACCGGGTCACTGATGTTCTAGTCTGAAGTGTGTGGGGTTGGAGCGAGGAGGCGGCTGACACTTCAGACTACTGATGTTCTTACCACTACTGTTTTCGATAAATCGTTGGGTCTCCGACGGTGAAAAATAGTTTTTTAAAACTTTTGCCGATAACAACTTGGACTATGAACGCTGGTCATGCGCTCGAGACACACTACGCAGTGACGTCATCTATGCGTCTGTCCTCTGATCGCTTCTGATGGATCATAAGCAATATCTCAGTTATTGTATAACATACTATGCAGTTATACTTTACGTTTTACTGCAACGTCTGTAACAAGAAAATGGTACAAATGTAAGAATTGAAGAGGAAACTGTTGAACTAACAAAATCAAGCAGGGACATAGTAGATCAAGCATTTCTCGGTTTTGTTTTGTTCTAGCTAACTGGCGCCAAGCGCGGGAAAACGCGTGTGACCAAGTCGTTATTGGTTTTGGTTAGGTGGCGCGAGTTTTTTAAACCAATCATGACTCATAGTAAAATAAAACAAAAGCAATTCCGGATTACTTCCGACACAGGAATACCACTCTAACTCTTATTCCCGTCCCTGCTTTTAAATGAAGGTCACAGAACTTGTCCTCCTTTGGAAAGCTTTGAGCATGGTCTTACTCACGGACAGCAATACTGGGAAGGAAAAAACATTTCATTCACCTGTAATCCTGGTTACTGGCTAAAAGGATCACCACAACGTCACTGCCTTAAGAATGGTACTTGGACAGGAGTTCAGCCTTCGTGTATTATAGGTGAGAGGTGGTTGCATGAACGAACATTTCAAACATAAAAAATACACAGAAAAAACGCAGATAAATGTGAATACAGAGGCGCATGTCCTTGTATGGATAAAACAGCGTTCTACACATGGAGAGGAAAGAAGCATTGTTTTAATTTCGCGTCGAGAGCAGAACGTGAAAATGTTTTCCAAGCATAAATTATCCGTTTCTAACTCCGTTGTTCGTTGTTATCGTGTTTTATATGATATTATTATTATATTATTATTGATATTATGACTTTCCGTGCTTGACTGTGATATAATAGATCGGTTTTTCAACAATAAATACTCGAAATACAACTGGAGGTAAAGTTTCATGGCTTCAAGCCCGAATGAATGGGATGTGCAACTCTACAAAAACCGCTCTCACATAAACCGACTGTAACCTTTCGCCATGGCAGAAACAACTAAGGCCCTGTGCACACGTATCCGTTTTCGTTTGAAAACGCAAAAGTTTCTTTCCATTTTTGCCTCCCGTCCACACGTATCCGATGAAAACGGTCACCGAAAACGCAAACTTTTGAAAACGCTTTCCAAAGTGGAAACTTTTGAAAACGGCGTTTTCGCGTTCTCGTGTGGACACCGGAAACGGAACTTTTCGAAAACGATGACGTCAAGAGTCGAATTCAGTTCACTGCGCACGCGCACGCTTCAGTCAACATGGCGGACTCGTAGGCTAGCACTCTCTCTTACTTGGTTTGATTTCGAGCTTAATTGCGTGTCTGCAGCTTAGTGTTGCTCTTCTAAATTTGCAAACACACTTCAGGAGAATACATTTTGAATGCTTTTTTTCCAAAGACTAGCAATCAAAAGCCACAAACAACTCGTAGGCTCGGCTAAACTCAGTGGTGCGGCGCATGCTCTTTAGAGGCATTTGAAGCGTTTTCTGTCGTTTTTGCGTATACGTGTGGACGGGCAAAAACGATTCGAAAACGCTACGTGTGGACGGATATATTTTGAAAAACGGAAAAAAAAACTTTTGCGTTTTCAAACGAAAACGGATACGTGTGTCTAAATTACTTGCTTTCAATTGATGCGTTTAACTGAGAAGGGATTGATAGTGTCACACCAATCTCTCGACATATTCAATAATTCAAACGTTCGTTTCTTCTTTCAGGGTCGACAATAATAATACAATCAAATATTATCCAAAGCAACGAATTATTCTTGACTTATCTCACTCGATTTCTGAATCCTGTGTCTGGTTTACGTCCATATTGGAAGCTGTGTTACCGCGCCTCCGCTCACGGCTGGGCTGCAAGTACCTTCCACAGCAAGTGTGATGGTAAACATAACACGGTGATCATCATCAAAAAGAACCAGTACGTGTTTGGAGGATTCACTGACATTCCTTGGGGTATGGATCAGTATAATACTAGAAACACGTGTCTCGAAGAACTCGGCTCCCGAACGAAAAAAAATTTAACGAAATTTGGATCCGATTGTTGGATTTTAGGGTGCATTTTTGGGTGAAAGGGTAGAGGTGTTCAGTTATGTTGACTGTCTGTGTGTATAACTTTTCCTGGCTGGTAAATCTGTAATTGTAATACAATATAACAAAGCCAGCAAAGTCACGCGCGATGTGGACAATTAACTGTTCTTGGCTACGTTTTGAGTACCGCGTATTCAATGTAAACTTCACTGCGCTAAGCTTGGAGCAATTCTTGAGGAGTCGTTCCTTGTCCAACTCGCAGTGTAATTAAAAAAAAAAAAAAAAAAAAAAGGACCCCGGGCGGATACGAACCCGGGCCGCCGGGTCCCGATGATCAGATTGACAGGCGAAAAAGGATGGCGTTTGGCAGAAGAAATAAATAAAGAAATGTGACTGTACTTGATCCCGCCTGTGCTGCTTGCCGACAAAATCATCAACCTCGTACGCTCGACCTCGCTTTGCGAGGAATAAACAGCTATCGTCACTTTTTTAATGAATGCAGGCGGAGTGCGTGAACCATGAAATACTACCAATCGACGATGATATCTGCAACTTTAAGAAATGTTGGTATTTTCAGACAACCTCAGACGTACCAGGGAAAATGCCACCCCCCCCCCCCCCCACCCCGTATCACCAACCTTGTAATGTATGTAACGAAGACACGAACACGAAACGAATGCAAAATAGAATCCATTTTAAAAACGTGATGTATAAAGTATGTTCCATTTTCTAGGCAAAATATGGACGGTGACGCATAGCCACATATACTTATTACTGCATTATTTTTTCTTCTTTCTTTCATTCAGTGTAAAACTTATTACCCAGACCCTTCCGAACCAGTGTGTCTTGCTGGCGTGTACATCCGGGCCATTTTCCATACTACACGTCAATCTTAAACCGTTCCAGAACACTCTCCGGTTGCCAAACAACACTGAGATTTCGGAAATATGAGCAAATTATATAACGAAGAAAATGTAATTAACAGAAAACTAACATAATGCTTCCGACTTACTGATTTGCACGCTCTTCTTAGTGTTGCAATAGAGCAGCTCTCTTAGTATTTCCTTGTGATTACACGTCGCTTATTATAACAAGGTTTGCTGGTTAAAATGACTAAGATAATAGACACGCTCGACATGTCAAATGTAACCTGGCATGGAGACTATCAGGATAAAATTGCAAATTTGAGAACTTTTTTGCGCTGTAATTTACTTAATACCGCGAGAGACTGGGATACAATGAGTAAGGTTAAAATGCAGATATCGAACATGGCCTATTACCCTCTCTTGTTAATATCATTTGGTTTTATTTATATCTTGTTTTTTCAAATGATGTTTCAGATTCCAGTAATAGCAGGGGTTCTACTCCAACGCGTTCATTTTCTCTCTCCGCAACAAAGAAGGACTGGGACCATTTAAAAGCGCGGTGACAAAGCCGTCATATGCAATTTACAGGTACTCGCCTTATGGTCCATTTATTTGGTGGCGGGCACGAAATCTACATTGCCAACAATGCAAACAGTAACACTTATTCAATGGCAAACTTAGGCGGCTACTACTCTGTTCCAAGTGGAGTACAAGACAAGAGAACAATCCTGGCTGGGACTTACAAGTTCTCACCTGATGAAGTGGAGGTGTTTTATCTTGGCTAATTCACAAGATGTGGCGATTAATAAACGATAAACCGTTCATACATATTCAGTTATTTAGTTGGTGTCGGTGTTGTAGTTTGTAGACTGTGTCAAAATATACCGGTGTCGAAATGTTACAAAAAGTGTTTTTATAAGCTAGTAGCTCTGTTTCTAATGGAAAAGATACAGTCATGTAAAAAATATGCACTTTCTTTTCGGGTTGGTATTTTTAATATTTCGTTTTCATTGTTATAACTATACCGATATATGTAGTGCCTTTGGAAAAAATATATTTCTATTAGCAATAATCAAATATTCAAGGTAATTTATGAAAGTGATAGTCATAATCTACAATTTCGCTCAATAGTTTTTTTTTGGTTAAGGTTGTTAAGGCTTTTCTTCAAAACGTTTTAGAATATAAATTAATATATTAAAATATTTCCTGTGATGTAAGAATTGAATAGAAATAAATTACCGTGTGAACAGACTATGTCTGAAACAATTTTCCTTACCGAACGAGACGTACAAACGGGAGGGGATTTAATTGGGCTTATTTGTCGGAGGGGGGGTGGGGTGGGGGGGGGCTGAGGGGGTGGGAACCCGGAAATAAAGGGTGCGGGAAGTCTTCGGGAGGCGGGAGAAGAGAGGGCGGGAAGCAAGTTACCCAAGGTGGCGGGTTACCGGGAGAGTTAGGAAAAATGTCGCAACATTGCGCAATATTTTGCGTGTACTCGCGAGTTGACATTTACGGCACACAAGTTTGTACAGTCGGGGGAATAAGTACCAGTTGATGATAATTTAAAAATACCGCCTCCGAGACGGGATTGAGCCCGCAGTGTTCGACCCCGAAGTTGCTAAGCAACATGACGCATGTGCTGGCGCGATTGCTTTCAGAGTACTCGTGAGTACTCGTGCTAGTTTCTGATTGGATAAAAAGATTCGGAAACTCTTCGAGTGCTTCAACGAAGATTTGCCAAAACCGGCACTTGTTCCCCCACTGATTTATAAGTTTACAAACTTCCGTTGAATTGCGACTCCGTTTGGCCACAGCTCCAGCCACGAATTGATCCAGAAGTCAAGAAATCCCAAGTTCAATCAAATTCTTTATTCATTAGGGCGTCATTCTTTTAAAAAATATATATTTGTATAAACTAATTTCTGTTTTTCTTATTTGGCTGCTTTGAGTTTTCTTCGTTAGTGTGTTATTCTCTTCTTTCATCTGTTTGAAGTCTGCTGAGATACGCTCCAAGTTAGTCGCTGTGTTTTTCTGACTTTCCATTTCAATCTGTAATAAAAGTAACATAAAACAATCCATAACTAACGCGCCAGCGATATCGCAGCGGTCACCTACATCCGGGGGCTAAATACAGAAGGAGAGCGAACATGTCGCCGGTGGTAAACGCGGGAAAACATGTCACCGATGGTAAGCCCGGGAAAACATGTCACCGATGAAAAGCGCGGGAAAACATATCACCAATGGAAAGCGCGGGAAAACATGTCACCGGTAGTAAGCGCGGGAAAAGTGACGTGCGCCAACTCACGCTTGGTTTTGGTTAGCACCTGATTGGCCGAGAAAAAAAACACCTTCGCCCTGATTGGCTAGAGCATGTTGCATGAGTTTTATGAACCAATTAAAAAGCTGAGCAAAAGAAAAATACAACTGAAAGCAAACACATAATTATTTTGACAGTCGTTCGAAATGCCCTCTATTATGGAGTCATTTTCACATTGAAAATGTCTGCAATATCCTATTCTCCTGGACTGTAGAAGTTTTACGAGAAGAAAGAGACCATTCTCGCAGCCAGTCCGTTTATAAATAAGTGAATTTCCTACAGTAAGTTTAGAGTCATACCTGATCCTCTAATCTCGTATTTCTCTCACTATTAATCCCGTCTCCTCCACTGATTGAATTAGCTCCTTACAGTTCTGAAACACCGTGAATAAGATTATTACGAAAACGCGCGATAAGCTATGAGTTACAAAATTAAAAACAAAATCTTCGTTTGAAAGCGTCACCAACTGCCAAAAATACTTGAAATGTTCCCTGTTTAAAGAAGATTTTGCAAAATTTCGAGTCAAATGTGAAACGTTCGCAATTTCAAGTTTATCCACATTGTAATCACTTTCCATCCTCGCCATCGTTAGTCATCCTCGCTTCCTAATGGCTTCCTGTTATTTGTCGAGTACTGTTCTACAAAATCAAGCCATTATTGTTGAATTTTCCGCACTGATTTAGTCCATGTTTTAGAACCAGTTTCTCAAAATCGTGCTAAAAGAGTTATAGATAGTGTTCTGTTAAAGATATATAGATGTTCATGAACTAGCGTGAGGTCCGTATTGGGGAAATATTAGTCGAGTTCTTTTTTTGCAAGTTTATTATTATAATGGATGGTATACAGCAGACTCGTGCCCAGTCGCTATTTATGTGTTTTCGAGATGAGAGAAGATTGGATACGAGAGTATTGTCCCTTCCCAGAACGCCCCACGCGCCGCATATTATTATTATTATAATTAATCTCGCTCCAGATTTCCTCGGCTAAAATTGTTTCTAATCAGATAAATAGCGACTGGGTACGAGTCTGGGTATACAGTCACTATCTCTAAAGCGGACACCCTAAAGAGTTCATGTAACTTGTCACTATAGAGACCCATGACGTCAGCCACAAAGACATTCGTCAGACATTCGTCAGATTATACAATAAACAGTACCTTTTCATGAAATCAGATCAGTTTGAGATTATTATTGCTGTGGTAGGTCAATTTGAAATAATATCCGGCCTATAATCTATTGATTGTGAAAAAATTCACTTCTAGTGTCCGCCTTGAGAGGTATTCTTCACCAGAATTTTGCTAAAAAATGTGCGCTGTCCGCCTCAGAGGTGTCCGCCTTAAAGAGAGTTTAGTTACAGACGGGACCAGCCATTCATGTACGCCTTAGGTTGATGTCCGCCTTACAGTGGTGTCCGCTTGATTGTATACCCCCTCGGGGGGGGGGGTATTTTTCCAAAGGTATACAAACCCTAAAAATAAGCTCATCGGTAGCGGCGAATGTACGGTCCAGTTTTCCCGATAATTGATTGATTTCTTTTTGGACAGCTTTGGTGTCGATCAGAATCTACAAGATGAAAACAAAACGAAAATGAGAAAAAGCGCTTGTTGGCATCAAAATAAGGAATAAATCAGAAATTCATTCATTATGTGAAAACAAGAGAGGATGATCTAAGAGAAGGATTCCCCGTGAAAGTTATTTTTATTTCCTTCTGATCGAGGCTCCGACGTTTATTCGAACTGACCAATCAGGTAGCGCTCTTAAAATAGCTCAGCTATGGACTGGAAGTTAAGAATAGATTTCAACAAATTATCATTGGAAGAGACCCATGTATGCTTCTCTTACGATCATTCTCTCTTGGTGAAAACCACACTCGGCTGAAATGTCTATGTGACATGAGCTGTACTAGACAGAAAGTGTACCTTGTTGATTTCCTCCTTCTGTTTCTTGATGTTTCCTACAATCTCCAGGATACGCCGAGTGTACGCTGACCTGTTTACGTCTTTCCTCATAGTTTCGTATTCAACAACCTGAAAAACGACAAGTGAAGTTTCCATTTTAACCCTTTCACTCCCAAGAGTGCTATGTTCAAAACTGGGGGGAAAATCTGGTATTTAATTTTACACAATTGTCAAAAACAAACAGTACCACTTTAAAATACTGCTCAATAGCTTTCATTTGAATGGTCACACACTAGGGTTTCATCCACAGACTCAAAAGGTTCAACCACATTTATTGACTTAAGGTTTGACTCTGGGAGTGAACGAGTTAATGTCCAAACAAACGTTCGAGTGTTCCCTTTCACGCATCATTTAGGTCAGGAGCAATGGTGTGGTTGAAGTGCAGTGTACGTAAAACCATTAAAGAGACAAGAAATGCACGAAAATAAAAAAAAAAACACTAGACTCAGCGAGTGAACACGCGAGAGTGACACGCGAGAGTGACACGCGAGAGTGACACGCGAAAGTGAACACGCATTACCAGTTGTTTATAAATGTCTTCCTTCCCTCTTGCTTCGTCTGCGACTTCCTTCATTTTTCTCGGAGAGATTTAATCTCCTCCAGTTGCTTCTGAGCCTCGGACTGAAATCCAACAACAACAACAAAATCATTTCAAAGCACGTACGTGTAATCGATCGACTGCCAGCAACAGGCGGGTCGCTTTTGTATAAGTATAATTTGTGGTAGTATAATATACGTCACCGACGCCAAGCGCGGGAAAAGTATAAACGCGTGCGACCAAGTCATGATTGGTTGTGGTTTTGCATCTGATTGGTTGAGCAGGTGGCGCGAGTTTTTTAAACCAAAGCAATTCCGCGATTACTTTCGACACTCTTTAGTGTTTGTCTGCCTTTGTAAACTATATTTAGAGGTATCCATCTATTTGAAGGTAATGTTGTACATCAGAAAAAAAAGGCTTAATTGATCGTCAATGTGTCTATTGGGAGGAAGGACAATTATTGTCAATAAAATACTAACCACTCTATTGGCATTAAGCTGTTTCAGTTCTCTGTATTGATCGACCAGAGGAGCTCTGTGTTTCTCCCACTGTTGAGCCAAGTTCACAAGTCGCTGTGCACTCGCATCCACAACATCCTGGAAAAACAATTAAGATGAATTATACAACAAATCAGCTGACATGGAGGGGAGGAGAGTAACCGCCGCCTGGTTAGCTCAGTTGGTTGGGCGCCAGACTGCAGAGCGGGAGGTCGTGGGTTCAAATCCTGGCCGGACCAACAACCATGGTTTTAAAATCATGAACTGGTAAGATCATACTGGCTGTGCTAATACCTTGTCTCAGTTCAGATGATCGCGTCATTGAGCCGTTGGCCTTGTCTCCTACACCTTCTCATACTAAATTAGTAGCGGACGTTAAAGAACCCGCATCACTGTTCGAAAAGAGTAGGGGAATAGTCCCCGGTATTGTGGTATGGCCTGTTCACATACATTCATGGGTTGGGGGCCAGTTTACGGATACACAGTAATTGGCGCAAGCTGCTGTGTATACTTGGCGAAGCTAAAGAAATAAAATAAAGTTTAAAGTAAAGTAGAGAGAAGACAATTCTTTCAAGAGTGTTTTACGCTGATCACCTGTAGTTTAGCGATGCTATTCTCCGCATCAGGAAGCAAGTCAATCGTTCTTTTCTTCACTTTGTAAACCTCTTCTTGCTCAGCGTTTTTGGTCTTCTGGCTGGACACTTGTTCATTTGTCTGAAATCAAACAATTCAATTAACTATACAATTACTAAAATGTTTGAACTACGAATTTCGTTTTGAAAAACGTCAAATTTGATGTTTCCTTTCAAACTCGGCATGGTAACTAAATTTTACATGTTCTTTTTGTTTTTAAATCGGGTGAATTTCTCATATCGAGATATAAACATAAGCTCGATTTCCGCCGCTCTCTCGAGTCCGATCAGGGGATGAGCGTGGGCTCATTTTCCCAAACAAAGGCTTGTAATCGAGCCTAATATAAACAATGACGTCATCAGAGATCGTCCCATTTGGCCGGCTAGCCTGATGCATCTAACCTGCTGTATGCCCGCCAGAGATTTCTTGATTTCCACTTCATCATGTTCAATGGAGGCATTCAGTTCACGGAGTTTCGACTGAAGCGCTTCCAGCTCTTCTTTCCTCTTCTTTCTCCGTCTCCTGCTCAAAACAAAAACCTGCATAATTATTTTATAAAAATGTTGTTCATATAACATGCACTCTGATTAGTTGTGTAGTCGTTTTGCATAGCTGGGCTACAATGTATGTAAACACGGTTAGAGCCTGCGTAGCTGGCGGTCTTGTTGGCGCGCGAAGTAAAAATTCGTAAGCGGCGGCGGCGCCGCGAGAGTCTGGGGCGGGGAGGTCTGAAAGACCTTATTTCGCGACTTGCGCCGCTCATTGTCGCGGCCTCGCCGCTCATTTTGTTAAACTTTACCTCGCACGAACAGTACCGCCAGCTACGCAGGCTAACACAGTCATGACTTATAGTATATCAATGCATATACTTCATTTGTCATAAAATACTATGTAACTTAAAAATCACAATTTAAAATATAAAAGAAAAGGAGGGCCTTTCAGTAGAGTCCCTATCAGTAGGGTCCTCAGTAGAGCCCCACTACTCATTAGAGGGACCCTCGCATCCTTGAGAAATTTTACAGTTGCCATGATTGCTGAAGCACCATATAATTCACCTCTTCAGTGTTCTTTTTAGGAGGTCCTTCCTCACTCAGCCCCACCATGGCAACAGCTTTTTGTTCATCCTGGTGAGCAAAAAAGAAATATAAATGCAGCAAGGATCATTGAGTGTCAAATTGCTCATCAGATATACTACATGCAATAAATTTCAAGCTGCCAATATGCCTTTGGAAGTTTGTGAGAAGAATAAAAAATGTAAGATAGCCTGTTTCCGGTGTTCAGTTAGTTGGGACTGAGCAGCGTGAAGAATAGCGAGTGGAATTTAAAAGATGAGGGGAGGGGAGGGGACTCGCTTCTTCCTTCTCCTTTTCTTTGCACCATTACCCACTAGCAGGGGTGGTCAGGGGTGGCGAATAGTCTTTCAAAGTACTACAGGTCTCGCAAAATTTTAGCCGAATTTTACAGGTCTAGCAGTCTTGTTTTTTTAGCAGTTCTGTACGTAAATCGCAGTCTCGATTTTTGTGAAGCTTTCTCGGAGTCACAGAGAGAAATGCTAGTCTCGCTGTCTCGCAAAATCTCGAATTTACCATTTGCCAGCCCTACTAGCCAAACCCCTGGAATAACTGCACAGTCAGCACATTGTTTTCTACATCATCCTCTTGATGCTCTGAGGTGTTTCCTTTTTTTTTTTTCTTTAATTTAATTTTCTTATTTTTTTAATTTTTTTTTTCTGAGGTGTTTCCTTGCATCCAACTACAAAAATTCTAAGTTGTAACAAAGAGAATTCACCAGTAGGTGCAAAGCTAAGCTGACATTTGTCTCAGTTCCTGACAAATTGTGACTACTTAACCAGCAATTCAAATAACTTGTCCTCTTAAACCATTTTTAATACAGTTTATTTCACTTTCACATATCTAAGATATGATAGTAGAGTTTCAGATCTATTACAACAAAAAACATTAATTTAGACAGGAATCTTACTTGCGCAAACTGAAGTTGTTCAGTGCGAGTGAATCTGGATCCCTTGGATGGTGCCGCAGTTCCAGACGCCTTGTCTGTGATTAAAATAAATTAATAAAACAAAGCATGAGGCTTCACAACCAAATTAATTTGAGTTTGAATTTAAGGCCAAATAAAATAATGCAGAGCTCCACTGCAGAAGCTGTGGCTTTACACAGGGTACAGAAGAGTTCATTTTGATTTTTGAGCGTCAACGTACACATTGCGTTACACGAAATATTTTCTGCAGGCCAACTTACGGTGGGCTCGGAAGTTTGCGAAGGTTGTCTTATTACACTGAAGAATACTCCCACTTGTAATTTCTCGCTCGTTCCAGATCCCTCGGCCGCGTTCATCCCGGCACTCTCGCGCTAAAATACGGATTGTTTTGCAGTCTATTAGTGTGTCCTCTGTGTAATTCTGTCAACTATTGGTGGTCTTGGTTTCCTTGGCAACAGCCTTCTACTCCACTTTCTTTAGAAAAAGCCAAAAGAAATCCAATCCAGACAAGCCTTTTTAAGAAATTTTTAACAGACATGTAAGAAAGTATGTCCCTGTCAGACTTGCTTTCTTGTGCCGTGTCGCTCCCACTTTTGTGTATTTAATTTTTATTTGAGGTATTCCAAAGCGGTTGGGCGTGCAAGGTAGTTCGGTATTTCAACTTCGTATTTCCTGCCATTACAATTACAAGTCTCGAGAAGTGTTTATCAACTCGCGCGATTCCACGCGTGCACAGTGCCGCGATAGTGAGGAAAATGGTCATTTGAGCGGTGGGTTTTGGAACTGCACTTCGTGTTGCTTCCCGGCCATGATGGACTAGAAGAGTGGATGTTAACGACACCATTTTACTGTCATCTGCAGGTACGACCAGCATTTTTCATCCATTTAGAATGACACTCGTTCTTCTCCCAGTACAGTATGTTCTTCCAAGTGTTTTTATAACTCACATAAACATCTGTCTGATTAAATCTGTGAGGATAAGAGGAAGGAGAAACGTCGGCAATGCTGGGGTAAACAATGCATTTAAGGCCAAGATGATAGCCACAAGGATCAAAGGAATATCTCTTCTTGTCGCTATTACGTTCGCCTTTATCATTACGTACTTTTTCTATCAAGGTAATATAGTGTACACCCAGATAGCTGAGCCAAACCGTGACTTTTCAACTGATTTCATTATCCGCTATGCTACTGGTGGCATCGCATACCTCAACACTGTCATAAACGTCATAATTTACTTTGCTCAAATGAATGACTTTCGCGAATTTCTAAAGAAACGTTTGCGTAGAAGAGGTAAGGCAAACGACCAGGTCAGAATGGAAAATCAAATTACTGCATGAACGTCATGATCAAGTCAATGCAACAGAGGAGCCAAAGGAACTGAAAATCACGCAATCCAAGACTGATGTAGAGAATAGAGCGGTTTTCAATTGAGGGTCGAAAGTATATCCGAATATTGCTTTGGTTTTGCATTATGCTAAACTCTGTGATTGGTTTAAAAAAAATCGCGCCACCTTCTCAACCGATCAGATGCAAAACCAAACAAATCGTGACGTGGTGACACGCGTTTTCCCGCGCTTGGCGCCGCTTGTAACGTGTCTTTGTTTTGAGTTCTCAGTGTGTACTGATACGTTTGTTGTGATTGGCCATGGCAATTATTTTGGTTTTGGTTCCGCGATACTCAATTGAAAACCGCTCCAAGTAATCCGTTTACAAAGTGCACATTTTATTTTTGTCGATGGGCCTAATTCAATGACCTGACATAAAACCTAAAACCCAAAACCTAAACCCAACTGAAACCCCAGGTTTGCAACTTCACGTTGTTGTTCTAACCCCAGCAGGCAGTTCATGGAATGGTTCGTGTTGCTGTGGACTATAATTTCACATGATTTCAAGCTGTGTCAATCTTATTTGTTGTTTGATCCACTGGTTTATTAAGCTGAACATCTCAGAAAACACGGCTTGATGACTTGTTGTATGATTTCCAACATAAACGCACATGCACAAAGCTTCTCAGTCTTTGGTACAGGGTCGTACTGTTTTAGTTTCTGCTGAACATTATATCATATGCACTGCTCTAAGCGTTAGTTATCATCATCTGTTTCCGTGGGTCTTTATTCTCGTTTATAATAACAAACTAACGGAAATACCAACTGAAACTGTATCCGATATTCATGCGGGTCCATGCAGAATACGAAAACAAATTAATGGTGATGAATTATGAATACACCTATATAAAGAGGTCAACATTCCTCGTCTGAAATCCAACACCAATGTAAGGGATATAAATTATCAAAGCATCAGTCAGTCATTCAATCTTCAAGCAGATCGGCCAACATGGAGAACAAAAGAGCTAAGAGCTCGAACGTTCTCCTATTTGGCCTTTCGTTCAATTTAATTCTTACGTTAAGTTCCCTGGCTTTCACTTGTTATTCGTTGCATCAATTTGATTCGCGCCTAACAGCAGTTGAACGAAGTTCACTGGTCACAAACCAACCAAATGAGCTTCCCAATCGCGTCATTGTTAAACCAACAACTACGCACTCGCGTCTAAGTGGATTGCAAATGAAGAAAACTGTCTTCAAAAGAGCTGTCAATAGAACATCTATGTGCCGCAAATGCAGCAGTGTCTGTTTAAACTCGAATGGACATCCAAATGTAAGTTGCTCTTTATTATGTGTGGTTATTTTTGAGGGGTTTTGTCCCGGGAAAAGGGGGGGGATGTGTGTTCCCTGGGTACCAGTATCTTCCTTCGTGGGTGTGGCACGAATTCATTTTCACCCCAAAGAAGTCAGTACCAATTCTAAAATAAAAACTAGTTCTTGTCATACCGGTATTTTGTCCGACTGAATACCCTAAGAGGTACCGGGATAACTCGAACCGTAGTCGTTTTAGATATACTCTAAGCTGTACCAAACTATGTATTTTAACCCCTAAAAGTTACGACGATCACCCCCGTCGGTCACTTTTATATGGGAGTCCCCCCGGGGCGATTTGTTTGTAATGGAATTAATTTACTTGCTCCCGTTGCTAAATATCGCTCAGTAGTTTCCATCCCTCGATTGCCTCCATACTCAAGGGATAGTTGAAAGTGCCAAATCTTACTGCCTGACTCACATACGTGACTAGCTTCTGTTGGTTTCAAATATTACATTGGCGTGCACGTATGAACATTAAAAGTCAAAAACAGACAAATATAGCAATCATTAAATTGATCCAAGCTATGCTACTTCATTTCATTCTTGAATCCAACTGTTGATTCAACTTATTATTTCCGAATGGGTCGACCACTGAATTACAAAAATAGAACGTTTTCTTCTTTTACTAAGAATTTAATAATCACGTGATTTAGTTTAGAATAAAGGCTTCCTTTAGCATAATGGCTTGTTTATTTAGCTTATATTCTAATTGTAATTAATACAGTCGAGTGTGTCGTGTGTCAGAGTTGGCTCGCAGTTGTGCCAATCACGCTTAGTAGACAACAATACTTGTTCCCGACTGTGTTGGTAATCAGTGCCAAGGGCAAAACCAGCAAGTGTGGACAGTGTGGTCATATTTTCTCGTCAA
Organism: Desmophyllum pertusum; assembly: GCA_029204205.1. Lineage (NCBI taxonomy): Eukaryota > Metazoa > Cnidaria > Anthozoa > Scleractinia > Caryophylliidae > Desmophyllum > Desmophyllum pertusum. Next base: position 503,377 of record MU826388.1, on the reverse strand, counting down.
TTATGTGTACGTCATGTGGTTGACTTAATCTGCTTTAGCTACAACGGAACCCTCCAGGCTGTGACAGTTGATCTGTTTTTAATTGACACATCACGAGATACCTTATCAATGAGCGATGATCACCTGGATTATCACGAAGACTTCTACAAACTACATCTTCCTTGCTTATTTTTTTATTGTTTTGCTTTATCTATTATTTGTTTTTACTGTGACTGTTTTGAGGACAAGGCTACACAAGTTTACTTTGAGCAGCTATTTCGATTTCTGGTACCCATGCACCTACTGTTTTGTAAAGATCTTGTGATGAAAAAATCCTAAAACAACTTAGAAATAAAACGCTTGGCTAGCGTGTTGCAATTGTTTCTTGCCAGATCTCTTGTTTTAGAAATGCACGTGCCACACGTCACTTGAAGTGTAACTTAAATTGATTGCAAGGCTGGTACTACGTCAAAAGGGCAGATTTATTGGCCGATATTTCGACGAGCAGAACTAGTCTTTCTCAGGGCCAAGGCTATAATAAATTATAATCCATCAAAAAATTTTCTCGCACGCGATTGGTCTAAACACGTCACGTGACGCAGCCAAAACTGGGGAATATCCGGGTGATATTCCCCAAGTGATGTTCCCCAGTTTTTAAAATTTGCGTTTCACGTTCGCAGGTTCAGTTTTCGTCTTAAATAAATTGCTAAATTAAATAAAACTGATTGTTTTGAACAGACTAGAAATATTTTTGAACGCCAACAGAATTATTTTGATGTTTAACAGCTTGGCCGACCGAGATCTTCCAAGGCAAACAGAACGGCCTTGTGAAAAAATATTTAAAGGATAATAACTACAATAGCCTCCATTTGGCTTCAAATATATGCTCGGATATGCTGGTCAGCTTCATACTAACTTGAACACAATTTGTATCTTCAATCAACAGAATTTGACCGTGGAACGAGGTCAGGACAAGATAGTTTGCGTGGAAGGTATTTACCATGATATTTATGCGTATTACACAGTTGGAACTTAAGCTTATCTCAGTTTCTGTCTAAGACTTGCATCACTAGAAGCTACTAGACTCGGATACTAGACTTAAACTTTACGGCGGTCAAATGCTCGAGCACACTTGTGCGCAAAGGCGTACATTCTGGTCGCCCGCGCGCGAATTTCCCGCGCAAATTTGAAAGGAAAACCATTACAAAATCCGGTGTCACGCAAAATTTGCGAGAAAAATCGAAACCTTGATAGTAATTTGCGAAAGGAAATAAAGTAGGTAAAAGAAGAAGTTTAGACGTTCAGTATATTTCCAGAATTCTATTGATTTATCTTTCTTTTTGGATGTTTACAAAAAAGTTAGATGTGTTAATTTTAATACACGGTGTAATGTTGAGGTTTGTTGGTGTGGTTTATTTTTGTTCGCATGCCCAGACGTTTGACTGTGGTGGAGACCTAACCCAGCACAGGATACCTACTACAATTTTTTTTGGCATGTTTCTGGATACTCACTGATCAGGTCAAGTTTTATCTCAGTAAATACTAAAGCACCGCGTCTCTCGCTATGTATTTCTGTGTATAGCATGTGGGAATCAGGTATTCAGAATACACAAATCCTTATCACAACTCACATTGATTAAAACTCAGGTCGTTATAAGCATGTGTGAACCATCATGGTGTGAATCAGGTATTCAGAATACACAAATCCTTATCACAAGTCACATTGATTAAAACTCAGGTCTCGTTATATTTCTGTGTATAGCATGTGTGAATCAGGTATTCAGAATACACAAATTATTATCACAACTCACATTGATTAAAACTCAGGTCGTGTTGGACCTCAAGGTCCCCCAGGCCCACGCGGTTCAACTGGTCCTACTGGTGCCCAGGGCCCTCCTGGAAAAAGAGGAAGAAAGGGAAACAAGGGGTTTAGCTGGTTCCCAAGGAAAGCGAGGCAGCAGGGGATCACCAGGAGCCCCTGGGGCAACAGGTCTTCCTGGGGCAACAGGTCCCCTGGGGCAACAGGTGCCCCTGGGAAATCAACTCAACATAAAACAGACCGAAGTAATGGAACCCAATTAGGTAAGATATGTTGGATAATTGACGCTGTAGTGTGTTGTGATGAAACAATCAATGTTAAAACAACTTATGCTATAAGACAATGTATCGGGAAAAGCCGATAGATCAATTTTAAATCTAGTACGATGCAACACAAGTTTTAATATGAGTATATGTATGATACTGGACCTGCCACACGTGCATTGGCAACAGACGCACTTGTAAGCCTCTTTCCTGGAAGAATTTACTACGCAGAAGAGCAGAACATCGGGCAATATTTACATACAAGTGACTGAATAATCTATTTTCACATACTTTTCAGTGTAATCTTAATAGAGACTTACACGGATATGATACTAGATCCAGACATAAACATCCGCAGGCCCAGTGCAAGTACAAGATGGCACAGGACAACTATTAACTTTGCAGCAGACGTTTAGAAATTAGTAGGGGACGTTAAAGAACTACAACACTGTTCGAAAAAAGTAGGGGACTTGTGGTCTGGCCTATTCACATTGTTCTTTCATCTCATATCTCATGGGTAGGGTGGGTGGGTGAGATCCTAATGGACTGATAGCCGCTGCCAGAGGCGCCCTTGGAAGCTGAAGTCCGAACTCATCCTTCACTGATGTAAAACAGACATGTATGCTTGTCTGTTATTTCATGACATTACATTACGTTACATTACACGTTTAGAACAGCTTAGATATATATCTCTAAAATCTGTAAATCTGGGAATCTGTAAAAACAATCGGTAGCTTCACAGGCCAATGCACGAAGAGAATTCGACAACGCTGATTGGAAGTAGCAGATTTTTAAAAAATGTTTAGACATACTTGTGCCAAACTTTATTGACCTAGAAGAGATTTTTGTGTCATAGATTATCATTGTTCCTGCCCTGAAAGGCGTTAGAAAAGAAGATTTACTTTGACCATATTACTTTTTCTCGTTTGAACTTCTAGCCACTGCAACTGGGACCTATACAGTCCATTACTGATAAGTTATCCAATAATGACGTAAAATATTAGGTAAAATAAAATTTGTTTTGCAGAATTACCACACTTCACTACAAAGCTTTCTCCTTCTGTGACGTTTAAAGAGAATCAAAACGTCACATTGCGTTGCAAAGCAGCTGGGTTTCCACCGCCAGTGATCACGTGGTCTAAAAATGGTCACGTGATAGAAGAAGAGAGAAGAAAGTTTAAGAAAGAAACTTGGAAATAAAGGGAATTCAGTTTGAGGATCGCGGTATGTACACCTGTACAGCGGAGAACCTGTTGGGCAGAGTTCAACTATCAGACAATGTAACTGTCAATGGTATGTAATTAATTCAGCCACATTAACAAACACGTGATTTGGTCCTCAAGTTCGACCATCAATAATTCCTCGAAGGAGTAAATGTAAACTAGAGGAGTTATTTGCGTTTTGCATTTAACATACGCGACGCAGGCTACATTTAACAGAAATGACTGCATGAAAATAAATATCAAATATAACAGTTGATAATTTGAATATTCTGGAGCTAAAATGTTACAGACAGAACAAGGGTGAGTTACGACTTTCTGCTTCAAAAATGGCGGCTTGCTTTATTTAGGCCAATCACAGTCTCGACTTAAAGTGCATATGAAGTAATATATATATATATATATATATTTTTGTAGCTAAGGTCGTGTTCTATTGAGATCAACCGTTTTAGGTTGGTTTGGTTGATCAACCTTTTCAACCGGCATCAAACTAGGTTGAAACGGTAGCAACCGTTTCAACCGAAAACGGTTGGAAAGTGTTCTATTGGGAAACCTCAACCGTTTTCAACCTAAACCGGTTGCGGTTGAAACGGTTGATCCCAATAGAACACGACCTTAGTGTGTCTTCATTACGAAATGGCATAAATTTGAAGCAAATATATAAAAAGCCGTTTTTACAGTATAAAGTGGCCTAAATTAAACAAAATAATGTCTTGGAAGACTGGCGACTAGTTTGGTGACGTAATTAATCGCGCAGTGCTTTGTTTAAATCTCACTTCGCTCTTTGTCCGCCATGACACTCGTGTCTTCTGCGCGACTTGTTACGTCACAGACTTTGTAATACTATTGTTTTGGCCGAGCGCAAAATGGAGATACAATTTATTTGAAACGAAAACTGAACTTGCGAACGTGAAACGCAAAGTTTAAAAACTGGGGAATATCACTTGGGGAATATATAAATAATAGCCTCCATTGGGCGAGGAAATATGCTCGGATATTTGTCCGCGGGCATTATCTGTACCGAGAAGCGAACAGTTTTCCGAGAGCGAAACTCGAGGAAAACTGTGAGCTTCGAGGAACAGATAATGTCCAAGGACAAATATCCGAGCATATTTTTGAAGCCAAATGGAGGCTAGCTATTGTAGTTATTATCCTTCAAATATTTTTTCACAAGGCCGCTCTGTTTTCCGTGGAAGATCTTGGTCGGCCAAGCTGTTTTAACAGCTTGATGTTTAAAAACATCAAAATAATTCTGTTGACGTTCAAAAATATTTCTAGTCTTTTCAAAGCAATCAGTTTTATTTAATTTAGCAATTTATTTAAGACGAAAACTGAACCTGCGAACGTGAAACGGAAATTTTCAAAATGGGGAATATCACTTGGGGAATATCACCCGGATATTCCCCAGTTTTGGCTGCTTCACGTGACGTGTTTAGACCAATCGCGCGCGAGAAAAAATTTTGATGGATTATAACACCGGATATTCCCCAGTTTTGGCTGCGTCACGTGACGTGTTTAGACCAATCGCGCGCGAGAAAAATATTTGATGGATTATAACGCGGGATATTTGTATACTGACTGAAGTTAGATAATAAGTAATAAAATGACCAAGGACATGTTATTTATGCCTATATTTCTTATTTCTATGTTTCATCTTTTTGTTTGCAGTACCAACAAAATTTGTCAAAAAACCGAAGAGGTCTATAACAGCTTACAAGACATGGGACACGATTCTGAAGTGTGACATTTTTGGCCACCCCACCCCTAAGATTACATGGACAAGATCACACCGGCAACTTTCAATCAACAGACATGTCATAGCTGGGAACAATCTTACGATTAAAAACACAACAGAGGACGATGATGGTCCTTACGTGTGCCACGGAGCTAATGCATTCGGAAATGTAATGGCAGTGACGTGGATCTTTATAAAAGATGTCGGTAAGCTAAGAATATCAAATCAAAGAATCCTACGAGCTGACTCGTGAATGATAAATTAATTTGAATCAATCAATAGCGCGATTACAGTTTACAGCCCATCGACCGACCGAGGGACTTATTGAAATTTGTCCCCCATGCCTATAACCCGTTCGTTGCTTTCGCTTTCACGAGTTAAAAATGATTTTTTTGTGAATGAAAGCACGTTTGCAACGGTGTCGTTTACTTGTTTCTTTCAGTGAATCCTTCCATTGTGACCAGACCCCCCAGGGACATTCAAGTACAGAATGTGGGTGATACTATAAAGCTCAATTGTTCAGCTCGTGGCTCGCGGCTACCTCAAGTCAAATGGTTCAAGGATGGACGACGTGTTATTTCTACGGCTGCAATGTATGACGGGACAGATTTGATAAAGAGTGAATTAGTCATTCATAGCTTCAAGCCGAGTGACGCTGGGATCTACACGTGTCTATTTTATAATGAGAAGAATAAGACAGCGCAAGCCAACACAAGCCTGAGTATGTGAATAATTTGCTTATTTAGAGGGGAGGGTGGGGGGGGGGGGGGAGGGGCTGGGAACCCGGGAATACAGGGGGCGGGAAGTCTACAAGATGACGTAATAAACAGTTAAGCTCAACCTAGCTGTTATAAACATCCCTCTGTAGTAGACCAGGTAACCAGATCTGGTGGGTTATTTTGCCCTTCCTCTTGAAATTTTGACCTCCCTGATCTTGATAGAATTGACAAATTCAAACCGGTGCCTTAGCTCCCCATGGAATCAAATAACTCTTTGCATTAATCAATTTATTCATGTGTTTTCCATTGCTATGTTTCCTTCAAAAGCTTTCACACACAATCCCATTATTTGCTGCGACGACGAAGGACTAACACTCGAAACGTCAGCTTTCCAATTCCGTCGTGGTGGTTATTTCTAACATAACTAAGGCGTGTCCACATAATAAATATAATCGGCCTATAATTGTGTTGTTATTTTTTTTATCTTTAAGCCTTAGTCAATTGTGGTGATCCTGGTTCTCCATTGAACGGACAAAAACATGGCTCGCGATACTGGACTGGTGTATCTGTGACGTTCATTTGTCATCCGGGATATCGCTTGATTGGACCGACCACTAGAAAGTGTCTGCCTTCCGGTCACTGGAGTGGTATACAGCCTTCATGTAAGCGATGGAACAAATAGATTCTATTTAGCCGTTGTCTGTTCAGTTTTATTCAATTTGCTGTGTGAAACTCGCGTTCAGTGATTGGTTTAGGGCTGTCCTCTGTTAGAGTACAGACGGACGAATGACGTCACGAATGATGGCGTGTAAATACCAGTGCACTGCGCCAGCTCGAATCCTTCGCATCGCCGTCTCAAAACAGAGAAAATATTTTCTTCAAACTGGAAATATTCCGTAGTAAAATCAATGTAGATCAATTAATACGATTATTAAATCGGCTGTTCAAGCTTGTCTAAAACTTTGAAGCAAACGTGGACTTTTTAGCTCAATGTATGATCAAGTTAGCTTAAGTTGCGATTGGTTTTGGTTTTGCATTTTAGTCTGCAGAACGGATATTTTGTGGAGCGGCTCCGTAGGGCAGTCCTGATTGGTTGAGTAGGTGGCGCGAGTTTTTTTAACCAATCATGAAGCATAGTAAAGTAAAACCAATGCAATTCCGAATTACTTTAATATTCAACACTCAATTGAAAACCTCTCTCGCTCTTATTCCCGTCACTACTTTAAATGAAGGTCACAGAACTTGTCCTCCTTTGGAAAGCTTGGAGTATGGTCTGACTCACGGACAGCAATACTGGGAAGGACAGCACGTTTCATTCACCTGTAATCCTGGTTACTTGCTAAGAGGATCACAACAACGTCACTGCCTTGAAAATGGTACTTGGACAGGAGTTCAGTCTTCATGTATAGGTACGAGACAATTTTAATTAAAAGAACATTGACTGGATAAACGGGTGTTTAACTAATGATTCCCAAACATAAAAACACAATAGGAGCAGAAAACAAGTGAGTTAAATGTGAAGATAGATGCGCATGTCCTTGTATGGATAAAAAAAAACACAACAACAACAACAACAACAACAACAAGCTGTATAAAACAGCGTTCTATACATGGAGAGGAAGAAAACATTGTTTTTTGCGTCGAGAGCAGAACATGAGTATGTTTTCCAAGCATAACTTATCCGTTTCTATCTCCGTTTTTCGTTGTTATCAGGCTTGCTTTATATTATCTATGACTAACCGTGTTTCCGATTTAATAGATCATTTTTCCAAAATATAAAAACTCCAGTTTCATGGCTTCGAGCCAGATTTAATGGGATATTTGGGGCCAAAATTAACTTCAAACAGGCAAAGAGTTTTAAGTGTAACCCTGGAAGAACCCTTAATTTCGCCATGCCAGCAATAACTAAATTGCTTTACTTGGATGCGTTTAACGGGCTTAACTGAGACGGGAGTGATAGTGTCCACATCAATACTTTCTCTGGATATTCACTAATTCAAATGTTTCGTTTCTTCTTTCAGGGATGAAAATACAATCAAATATTATCCATCAAGGCAATGTATTCCTCTTGAGTCATCTCGCCCGATTTCTAGATCCCGTGGATGGTTCGCATCCATATTGGACGCTGTGTTACCGCGCCTCCGCTCACGGCTGGGCTGCAAGTGCCTTCCATGGCAGGTGTGATGGTAAACGTAACACGGTGACCATCATCAAAAAGAACCAGTACGTGTTTGGAGGATTCACTGAAATTCCTTGGGGTATGGATCAGTATAATACTAGAAATACGTGTCTCAAAGAACCTCGCGAAACGAAATAAAATTTAACGAAATTTGGATCCGATTGTTGGATTTTAGGGTGCATTTTTGGGTGAAAGGGTAGAGGTGTTCAGTTCTGCTGACAGTCTGTATGTATAACTTCCCCTGGCTGGTAAATCTGTAATTTTAATACAATATATAACAAAGCCAGCAAAGTCGCGCGATATGGACCACTGTTCTTGGATACGTTTTGAGTACCGCGTATTCAATGTAAACTTCACTGCGCTAAGCTTGGAGTAATTCTTGAGGAGTCGTTCCTTGTCCAACTCACAGTGTAATTTAAAAAAAAAAGAAAACAACAAAAAAGGACCCCGGGCGGATACGAACCCGGGCCCCCGGGTCCCGATCGATGATCAGATTGACAGGCGAGTAAGGATGGTGTTTGGCAGAAGAAATAAATAAAGAAACGTGACTGTACTTGATCCCGCCTGTGCCTCCTTGCCGACAAAATCATAACATAAACCTCGTACGCTCGACCTCGCTTTGCGAGGAATAAACAGCTATTGTCACTTTTTAATGCATGATTGTTATTAACCAATGGGTAAACAGGCGGTGTCCATGAACCATGAAATACTGCCAATCGACGAAGATATCTTCAATTTTAAGAAATGTTGGTTTCTTCAGACAGGCTCAGACGTACCAGGGAAAGTGCATGCCAAACACCTCCCCCCACCCCACCCCCACCCCACCCCGTACCCCCAACCTTGTGATGTATTAATGTAATGAAGACACAAACACGAAACGAATGCAAAATAGAATCCATTTTAAAAACGTGATATATAAAGTATGTGCCATTTTCTAGGCAAAATATGGACGGTGACGCATAGCCACATATACTTATTACTGCATTATTAATATTTTTTCTTCTTTCTTTCATTCAGTGCGAAACTTACTAGTACAAACTTACTACTACACGTCAATCTTAAACCGTTCCAGAACACTCTCCGGTTGCCAAACAACACTGAGATTTTGGAAATATGAGCAAATTATATAACGAAGAAAATGTACTTTAACAGAAAGCTAACATAATGCTCCTGACTTACTGATTTGCACGCTCTTCTTAGTGTTGCAATAGAGCAGCTCTCTTAGTATTTCCTTGTGATTACACGTCGCATATTATAACAAGGTTCGCTGCTGATTAAAATGACTAAGATAATATGCCACGCTCGACATGTAAAATGTAACCTGGCATGGAGACTACCAGGATAAAATTGCTAATTTGCGAACTTTCTTTGTGCTGCAATTTATTTAATACCGCGAGAGACTGGGATGCAATGAGGAAGCCGGTTAAAATGCAGATGTCGAACATGGCCTATCACCCTCTCTTGTTAATATCATTTGTTTTTTATTTATATCTTGTTTTTTCAAATGATGTTTCAGATTCCAGTGGTAGTTATGGTTTCTACTTCCAACGCGTTCATTTTCTCTCTCCGCAACAAAGAAGGACTAGGACCTTTTAAAAGCATGGTGACAAAGCCGTCAAGTGCAATTTACAGGTACTCAGGTTATGGTCCAACATTTGGTGCCGGGCACGACATCTACATCGCCAACAATGCGAACAGTAACACTGGTTCATACACATACTTTGGCGACTCCTACTCTGTTCCAAGTGGAGTACAAAACAGGCTAACAATCCTAGCTGGGACTCGTAAACTTCACACCTGATGAGGTGGAGGTGTTTTATCTTGGCTAATTCACAAGATGTGGCGATTAATAAACGATAAACCGTTCATACATATTCAGTTATTTAGTTGGTGGCGGTGTTGTAGTTTGTAGACCGTGTCAAAATATACCGGTGTCGGAATGTTAGCAAAAAGTGCCATTATAAGCTTGTAGCTCTGTTTCTAATGAAAAAGATACAGTCGTGTAAAAAATATGCACTTTCTTTTCGGGTTGGTATTTTCAATATTTCGTTTTCATTGTTATAACTATACTGATATATGTAGTGCTATTTGGAAAGAATATATTTCTATTAGCAATAATCAAATATTCAAGGGAATATTCAAGGGAACCCGGGAGTAAAGAGTGCGGGAAGTCTACGGGAGTCGGGAGAAAAGAGGGCGGGAAGCAAGATTCCCAAGGTGGCGTGAACCGCTAGAGTTAGGAAAAAATTTCGCAACATTGGCGCAATATTTTGCAATAGAAAAAGGCCAAAGGGGCGGAACCACAACGAAAAGGGCGGGAACCGGGCGGGAAGTTCAGACGCCGTGTCGTACACAATAATCATAAGCAAGTTGTAGGTTTGATTACTGACACAAAACAATTCGTCGTAGGCTTGCCGTAAGCATGTCGCATGCGACAAAGTTGTAAATCGGCACTGAAGGTTTACTATTTTTAGCGGCTACTAAATTTAGCGATTTTTCTTTCCCAAGATTTAGCGACTTTAGAGATTTTGGTGTACTAATCGATTTTTAAATTGAGCGCATGACATCGCTAAATCCGCTAAATTTATAAGTAGCTGCTAACAATAGTAACAACTCCTTTCACTAGCTACGTACTACATCTAGGTCACGGATGGTGCATCTTGAAAAAATATAGCCTAAGTTCTTCATGTTTGTCCTTCGTATATATCCGTCTCAAAAACTCGATGGCAATAAGCTAAATTTAAAAATATCATTTCGTGTGTTCTTGACCGAAAATGTTCGGAGACATCGGGATAAGGCGAGATTGCGCCAACATGAACTAATTAATTTGCGCAAAACTCGAAAGAGATTTTCACGACAACACGTCTGTGCGGAATAACTACAAGTATTGTTTACACCGTGAAACAAATGTTAATATTAGAAAAGAACAGATATGATAATTTCTGACACGAAAATGGACCCAAGAAATTGCCATGACAAACATCGTGGCAAATCGAATAATGATGTCGGGTTCAAAATGTGATGAATGCAGAATAGAAAGTGTACAGCCCAGAGTGGATTAATATAAATTATTAAACTTGTGTGGCAATACCAGAGGTGCTTGCCATTTAGACAAATGGAAAGGTTGGAAATTTCCAAATCATTTCTGCGTTAAATAGCAAGTAATAAGCCATTTCCGAGTTGCCTTTTGTCTCTGTTTCAAAACGAGTCCTGGTGCAAAACCGTTGTTCATATGGAAATGAGTTTGATTTGTCACGTTCATTGTCTTGTTAGAGAGGGGGGCTTAATAGAGAGAGAGGTTGGGGGGTGGGAAGGGGGGCTAATTTCCCGCTCAAATTATCCCAAACTTTCTCTCGTGTTTGCATCAGGCTATGTAAAACACTCGCGCCACTCGTACCAGGCCTACACAGCCATGCATAGCCCTACGTAGGCAGTTGCTACCCTACATAGACCTCCATAGCAAGAACTTCCTATTCTAAAGCCCTGGACAAACGGACACGCGAATAGACACAAGTTCCCAACTCGTCTACTTGCGACTTCCTTTGGCCAGGACTTGCTGCACTTTGATTGAGATCAAATTTTGAGCACAAGTAGACGCAAGTTTTTCACCGCTTATCCATTTAGAATGACACTCGTTCTTCTCCCAGTACAGTATGTTCTTCAAAGTATTTTTATACTTTTACATAAACATCTGTCTGATTAAAACTGTGTGGGTGAGAGGAAGGAGGAAAGTTGGCAATGCCGGAGTAAACAATGCATTTAAGGCCAAGATGATAGACACAAGGATCAAAGGAATATCTCTTCTTATCGCTATTACGTTCGCCTTTATCATTACGTACTTTTTCTATCTAGGTAATATAGTGTGCACCCAGATAGCTAAACCAAACCGTGACTTTTCAACTGATTTCGTTATGCTGGTGGAATCGGATACCTCAACACTGTTATAAACGTCATAATTTACTTTGCTCAAATGAATGACTTCCGCGAATTGTAAATAATTTGTTTGCGTAGGAGCGGTAAGGCAAACAACCAGGTCAGAATGGAAAAACAAATTACTGCAAAACGTCAAGTCAATGCAATCAGAGCAGCCAAAGGAACTGAAAATCACGCAATCCAAGGCTGATGTAGAGAATAGAGCGGTTTTCAATTGAGTGTCGAAAGTAATCCGGAATTGCTTTGGTTTTGCATTATACTAAACTCTGTGATTGGTTTAAAAAAAACTCGAGCCACCTTCTCAACCAATCAGATGCAAAACCAAAACAAATCGCGACTTGGCAACACGCGTTTTCCCGCGCTTGGCGCCGGTTGTTACGTGTCTTTGTTTTGAGTTCTCAGTGTAGTATACGTTTGTTGTGATTGGCCGTTGCAATTATTGTGGTTTTGGTTCCGCGATACTCAATTGAAAACCGCCTCCAAGTAATCCGTTTACAAAGTGCACATTCTATTTTGTCGATGGGCCTTTCAATGAGCTGACCTAAAACCTAAAACCCAAAACCCAACTAAAACCCCAGGTTTGCAAAATTCACGTTGTTGTTCTAATACGATCCTTCAGTTAACTCGATAACCCCAGCAGGCACTGAGTTCATGGAATGTTTCGTATTGCTGTGGACTATAATTTCACATGATTTCAAGCTGTGTCAATCTTATTTGTTGTTTGATCCACTGGTTTATTAAGCTGAACATCTCAGAAAACACGGCTTGATGACTTGTTGTATGATTTCCAACATAAACGCACATGCACAAAGCTTCTCAGTCTTTGGTACAGGGTCGTACTGTTTTAGTTTCTGTTGAACAAATATATCATATGCACTGCTCTAAGCGTTAGTTATCAGCATCTGTTTCCGTGGGTCTTTATTTTCGTTTAGAATAACAAAACTAACGGAAATACCAACTGAAACTGTATCCGATATTCATGCGGGTCCATGCAGAATACGAAACAAATTAATGGTGATGAATACAACTATATAAGAGGTCAACATTCCTCGTCTGAAATCCAACACCAATGTAAGGGATATAAATTATCAAAGCATCAGTCAGTCAGTCATTCAATCTTCAAGCAGATCGGCCAACATGGAGAACAAAAGAGCTAAGAGCTCGAACGTTCTCCTCTTTGGCCTTTCGTTCAATTTAATTCTTACGTTAAGTTCCCTGGCTTTCACTTGTTATTCGTTGCATCAATTTGATTCGCGCCTAACAGCAGTTGAACGAGGTTCACTGGCCACAAACCAACCAAATGAGTTTCCCAATCGCGTCATTGTTAAACCAACAACTACGCACTCGCATCTAAGTGGATTGCAAATGAAGAAAACTGTCTTCAAAAGAGCTGTCAATAGAACATCTATGTGCCGCAAATGCAGCAGTGTCTGCTTAAACTCGAATGGACATCCAAATGTAAGTTGCTCTTTATTATGTGTGGTTATTTTTTAGGGGTTTTGTCCCGGGAAAAGGGGGGGAGCGGGGGTGTGTGTTCCCTGGGTACCAGTATCTTCCTTCGTGGGTGTGGCACGAATTCATTTTCACCCCAAAGGAGTCACTACCAATTCTAAAATAAAACTAGTTCTTGTCATACCGGTATTTTGTCCGACTGAATACCCTAAGAGGTACCAGGATAACTCGAACCGTAGTCGTTTTAGATATACTCTAAGCTGTACCAAACTATGTATTTTAACCCCTAAAAGTTACGACGATCACCCCCGTCGGTCACTTTTATATGGGAGTCCCCCCGGGGCGATTTGTTTGTAATGGAATTAATTTACTTGCTCCCGTTGCTAAATATCGCTCAGTAGATTCCATCCCTCGATTCCTCCATACTCAAGGGATAGTTGAAAGTGCCAAATCTTACTGCCTGCCTCACATAAGTGACTAGCTTCTGTTGGTTTCAAATATTACATTGGCGTGCACGTATGAACATTAAAAGTCAAAACAGACAAATATAGCAATCATTAAATTGATCCAAGCTATGCTACTTCATTTCATTCTTGAATCCAACTGTTGATTCAACTTATTATTTCCGAATGGGTCGACCACTGGATTACAAAAATAGAACGTTTTCTTCTTTTTACTAAGAATCTAATAATCACGTGATTTAGTTTAGCATAAAGGCTTCCTTTAGCACAATGGCTTGTTTATTTAGCGTATATTCTAATTGTAATTAATACAGTCGAGTGTCGTGTGTCCTGTGTCAGAGTTGGCACGCAGTTGTGCCAATCACGCTTAGTAGACAACAATACTTGTTCCCGACTGTGTTGGTAATCTGTGCCAAGGGCAAAACCAGCAAGTGTGGACAGTGTGGTCATATTTTCTCGTCAATTATGTGTACGTCATGTGGTTGACTTAATCTGCTTTAGCTACAACGGAACCCTCCAGGCTGTGACAGTTGATCTGTTTTTAATTGACACATCATGAGATACCTTATCAATGAGCGATGATCACCTGGATTATCACGAAAAACTACATCTTTCTTGCTTATTTTTTTTATTGTTTTGCTTTATCTTTATTTGTTTTTACTGTGACTGTTTTGAGGACAAGGCTACAACAAGTTTACTTTGAGCAGCTATTTCGATTTCTGGTACCCACGCACCTACTGTTTTGTAAAGATCTTGTGATGAAAAAATCCTAAAAAAACTTAGAAATAAAACGCTTGGCTAGCGAGTTGGTTTCTTGCCGGATCTCTTGTTTTAGGAAAATGCACGTGCCACACGTCACTTGAAGTGTAACTTAAATTGATTGCAAGGCCGGCACTTCGTCAAAAGGGCAGATTTATTGGCCGATATTTCGACGAGCAGAACTAGTCTTTCTCAGGGCCAAGGCTATAATAAAATAATCCGTTTCCATTTGGCTTCATATATGCTCGGATATGCTGGTCAGCTTCATACTAACTTGAAACACAATTTGTATCTTCAATCAACAGAATTTGACAGTGGAACGAAGTCAGGACAAGATAGTTTGCGTGGAAGGTATTTACCATGATATTTATGCGTATTACACAGTTGGAACTTAAGCTTATTTCAGTTTCTGTCTAAGACTTGCATCACTAGAAGCTACTAGACTCGGATACTAGACTTAAACTTTACGGCGGTCAAATGCTCGAGCACTTTGTGCGCAAAGGCGTACATTCTGGTCGCCGGCGCGCGAATTTCCCGCGCAAATTTGAAAGGAAAACCATTACAAAGTCGGGTGTCACGCAAAAATTTGCGAGAAAAATCGAAATCTTGATAGTAATTTGCGAAAGGAAATAAAAGTAGGTAAAAGAAGAAGTTTAGACGTTCAGTATATTTCCAGAATTCTATTGATTTATCTTTCTTTTTTGGATGTTTACAAAAAAAGTTAGATGTGTTAATTTTAATACACGGTGTAATGTTGAGGTTTGTCGACGTGGTTTATTTTTGTTCGCATGCTCAGACGTTTGACTGTGGTGGAGACCTAACCCAACACAGGATACCTACTACAATTTTTTTTGGCATGTTTCTGGATACTCACTGATCAGGTCAAGTTTTATCTCAGTAAATAATAAAGCACCGCGTCTCTCGCTATATATTTCTGTGTATAGCATGTGGGAATCAGGTATTCAGAATACACAAATCCTTATCACAAATCACATTGATTAAAACTCAGGTCTCGTTATATTTCTGTGTATAGCATGT
This sequence comes from Desmophyllum pertusum, assembly GCA_029204205.1. Taxonomy (NCBI): domain Eukaryota; kingdom Metazoa; phylum Cnidaria; class Anthozoa; order Scleractinia; family Caryophylliidae; genus Desmophyllum; species Desmophyllum pertusum. The sequence continues at coordinate 487,820 of MU826388.1, read as the reverse complement.
GGGAATCAGGTATTCAGAATACACAAATCCTTATCACAAGTCACATTGATTAAAACTCAGGTCTCGTTATATTTCTGTGTATAGCATGTGTGAATCAGGTATTCAGAATACACAAATTATTATCACAACTCACATTGATTAAAACTCCACCAGGCCCACGCGGTTCAACTGGTCCTACTGGTGCCCAGGGCCCTCCTGGAAAAAGAGGAAGAAAGGGAACAAGGGGCTTAGCTGGTTCCCAAGGAAAGCGAGGCAGCAGGGGATCACCAGGAGCCCCGGGGGCAACAGGTCCCCCTGGGGCAACAGGTCCCCCTGGGAAATCAACTCAACATAAAACAGACCGAAGTAATGGAACCCAATTAGGTAAGATATGTTGGATAATTGACGCTGTAGTGTGTTGTGATGAAACAATCAATGATAAACAGCTTATGTTATAACACGATGTAGCACTGGTGTGGCAGTGTTCAAAAATCCTCGCTCATTATGAAGTTGACTCGTACATGTATTTACTGATAGCACGCAAGCAACAGTACAGTGCTTTAATGCTTTTAATATTCAACTTGAGTAGGCGGAAACAATTTGTCGAAAAAGCGCGGGAAAATAGTAACTGTAACACAGCCAGGACATTCTAGCCACGTTAAGCACTCTCCTGGACAAGATGAGAGAAGATAAGATGAGAAGATAACAGTAGTGGCCACCTATGCGTCAAAAAGTATAAGCATAGAAAACCGTGTAGCTATACCTTATAATCCATGGGTTTGCCGCGTTGTTGGGAAAGTCACGTGGTGGCCAAACAACCAATCAAAATATTCCAATTTTTACAGCACACCAAAGTTGAATACTAAATCTAGTACAATGCAACACAAGTTTCAAAATGAGTATACCTGGAATGTTGTTATTTGCACTGATGAGAAACCTGAGATTAGACGATGCTTTTGTACAGGTGTTGAAGGAATAACATGTAAAAACAATCGATAGCAGCGCAGGTTCAGAATAATATTGAAAATAATTCGACAGCGCTGATTAGAAGTAGTTGATTTTAAAATTGTTTAGACACACTTGAGCCAAACTTTATTGACATAGAATATATTTTTGTGTTATAAATTGTAATTGTACAGTTTCTGCCCTGAAAAACGCTAGAAAAGTGACCTTTGACCATATTAGTTTTTTCGTTTTAACTTCTAGCCATTGCAATTTTGGTGACACAGTCCGTTATCTTAAGTTATGTCCAAGAATGACAGCAAGTCAAAATTTGTTTTGCAGAATTACCACACTTCACTACAACGCTTTCTCCTTCTGTGACGTTTAAAGAGAATCAAAACGTCACATTGCGTTTGTGAAGCAGCTGGGTTTCCACCGCCGGTGATCACGTGGTCTAAAAATGGTCACGAGATAGAAGAAGAGATAAGAAAGTTTAACAAAAGAAACTTGGAAATAAAGGAAATTCAGTTTGAAGACCGCGGTATGTACACCTGTACAGCGGAGAACCTGTTGGGCAGAGTTCAACTATCAGTCAATGTAACTGTCAATGGTATGTAATTAATTCAGCTCACATTAACAAACACGCGGTCTTGTCCTTGTTCGACCATCAATAATTCCTTGAAGGAGTAAATGTAAACTTGAGGAGTTGTACAATAGAGCGGTTTTCAATTGAGTGGCGTGAAACCAAAACCAAAGCAATTACATTGGCCAATCACAACAAACGAAAACAAACAATGAACCAATGAGAACTCGAAGCAAATACACCAAGCGCGGGAAAACGCCTGTGACCAAGTCGCCCGATTGGTTTTGGTTTTGCATATCTGATTGGTTGAGAAGGGACGTGGCGCGAGTTTTTTGAACCAATCATAGAGCGTAGGAAGCAAAATGCAGTGATTACTTTCGACAGTCAATCGACTGAAACCTCTCTATCGCGAGATATTCGGAACTCTACTGACTGAAGTTGGATAATATAATAAGTAATAAAAAATGCCCAACAACATATATGTTATGCCTATATTTCTATTTTTGTTTTGTTTCATCTATTTGGTTTGCAGTACCAACAAAATTTATCACAAAACCAAAGAGTTCTGTAACCGCTTACAAGACATGGGACACGATTGTGAAGTGTGACATTTTTGGCCACCCTCCCCTGAGATTACATGGACAAGATCACAAAGACAGCTTCCAATCAACAGACATGTCATAGCTGGGAAGATACTTACGATTATAAATACAACAGAGGACGATGGTGGTGCTTACGTATGCCACGGAGCTAATGGATTGAGGAATGAAATGGCAGTGATATGGATCATTGTAAAAGATGTGGGTAAGCTAAGATTATCAAATCAAACGATCCTATGAGCTGACACGTCAATGAATAAATTAATATGCATAAATTAATAGCGCGATTAAGCCTACAGCCCATCGACCGCTCAAGGGTCCGAGTGAAATTTGTCCACCAAATGCTATAACCTGCTCATTGCTTTCGCATTTGAGAGTTTAAAAATGAAGCCTTTTTGTGAATGAAAGCACGTTTGTAACGGTGTCGTTTACTTGTTTCTTTAAGTGAATCCTTCCATTGTGTCCAGACCCCACAGGGGACATTCAAGTACAGAATGTGGGTGATACTGTAAAGTTGAATTGCTCAGCTCGTGGCTCACCGCTACCTCAAGTCAAATGGTTGAAGGATGGACGACGTGTTATTTCTACGGCTGCAATGTATGACGGGACAGATTTGATGAAGAGTGAATTAGTCATTCATCGCTTCAAGCCGAGTGACGCTGGGATCTACACATGTCTATTTTATAATGAGAAGAATAAGACAGCGAAAGCAAACACAAACCTGAGTATGTGAATAATTTGCTTATTTAGAGGGGAGGGGAGGGGGCAGGGTGGGGGAGGGGATTGGCTCCCGGGAGAAAAGGGAGAGGGAAGTCTACAAGGTGACGTAATAAAAAGTTAAGTTCAACCTTGCTGTTATAAACATCCCACTGTAGCAGACCTGCTGAAACCAGGCCTGGTGTGTTATTTTGCCCTCGCTGGTGAAATTTTGACCTCCCTGATCCTGGATAGAATTGACAAAATTCAAACTGGTGCCTTAGCTGTCCATGGAATCAAATAACTCTTTGCATTTAATTAATCAATTTATTCATGTGTTTTCCATTGCTATGTTTCCTTCAATAGCTTTGACACACAATCCATTATTTGCTCTGACGACGAAGGGCTAACGCTCGAAACGTCTTCTTTCCAATTTCTAACATAAACTATTAAGACGTGTCCATATGATAAATATCATCGGCCTATAATTGTCTTGTTATTTTTATCTTTAAGCCTTAGTCAATTGTGGTGATCCTGGTTCACCATTTAACGGACAAAAACATGGCTCACGATACTGGACTGATGAATCTGTGACGTTCCTTTGTCATCCGGGATATCGCTTGATTGGTCCGGCCACTAGAAAGTGTCTGCCTTCTGGTAAATGGAGTGGTATACAACCTTCATGTAAGTGATGGAATTTTTTACTCAACTTAACAAATAGATTAGTTACTGACTGAGATTCATCGATGACGTCAAAATGCGGTAAGAACAAAAAAGTGGCCACGAGATGATCTTTACCACATTTTGACGTCTACTGTTTTCGATAAATTAAATGTTGAGTCCTGACGGTGAAAAAATGGTTTTGCAAAGCATTGCCGATAACAACTTAGACTAACGCTGGTCATGCGCACGAGACACGATGAAGTGACGTCATCTGATGCGTCTGTCCTTTGATAGATCATGAGCAATACAGTCGAAGCTCTCTGAACGGACATTCTCGTAAGCAGGTTAACACAGTGCGGCCGTCTTGACAAAATCCCGTTTGAACTCTAGCTCATTGAAACTCTGTACATACACATTCCCGTAAGCGGCCAGCTCCAGTTGCGGCCACTTTTTCTGCTTTCCGAGGGTGTTCACTTACGGAGCTTCGACTGTATCTCAGTTATTGTATAACATACTATGCAGTTATACTTCACTTTATACCACAACGTCTGGAACAAGATAATGGTATAAATGTGAGGATTGAAATGGAAACAGTTGAACTCAATAAAAAAATCAAGCAGGGACATAGTAGATCAAGCATTGCTCGGACTTGTTTTGTTCTAGCTTATAACTCTTATTCCAGTCACTACTTTTAAACGGTGACTCTTTAGTACATTTACATTGCGCATCCTTATTGCGCATAATTTCGCGCATAATAGCGCGCGCACATTAAAAAACATGACTGCTTTCAGTCTTTGTGGCTATGCTCGCCAGGAAGGTAAATAATCGTTTTATCGTAAACAGGCATTGTGGCATATCTTCTTTTCACCTATTTTAGTCTAACAATCATCATCTTTCAACGCTTCTTGATTGTAAGGAATGATGAGGTATTTTTAATCGGCCATATCTCTTTCGCGGGGCTGGTGACCTATTCTTGTTATTCTATATTTTTGAAACATTACATGGCAATGATCAATCAGGGAAAGTTTCAGAAAATGTCCATGTTAACTATTATTTCTGTGGAATCACCTTAAATGAAGGTCACAGAACGTGTCCTCCCTTGGAAAGCTTGGAGCATGGTCTTACTCACGGACAGCAATACTGGGAAGGACAACACATTTCATTCACCTGTAATCCTGGTTACTGGCTAAAAGGATCACCACAACGTCGCTGCCTTAACAATGGTGCTTGGAAAGGAGTTCAGCCTTCGTGTATAGGTAAGAAGAATTTTAAAAGAATATCGATAACGCTTTAACTAATGATTCCCAAACATAAAAACACAATAGGAGCAGGAAAAATGGAGTTTAATGTGAAGACAGATCCGCACTAACTTGTATGGATAAAACTGCGTTCTACACACGGAGAGGAAGAAAACATTGTTTTTGCGTCGAGAGTAGAACATGATTTTTTTTCCAAATTATCCGTTTCTATCTCCGTTTTTGGTTGTTATCTTGTTTTAAATTATAATATTATCTATCATAACCCTTTGTAGCAGACCTGGTGAAACCAGGACCTGGTGGATTATTTTACCCTCCTTGGTGAAATTTTGACCTCCCTGTTCCTGGTAGACTGATTGTAAAAGTTCAAATTGGTGCCTTAGCGCGATCTCCATGGAATTAAAAAAAAAGCTTTGCATTTACTAAATTAAATAAATTTATTCATGTGTTTTTCGTTGCTATCGGCTCCACTTGGTGGTTTGCATCAATGTTACCAAAACTGTTCGCTTGCATGAACAACATCAGAAAATTACCAGGTTATAGAGCAGGCAGAAAGAAACGTTCTGCCCAAATTAGTGATTTGTAGCGTTTTTCCTAACCAAGTTATTACGAAAATAATTTTCAGAAAATTACAGTATTTAGTATGCAGCCGCCATGTTGGTGCCCTTCTTTGGGACACCAATATGGCGGCCATAAAACTGTACACGAAGTAGAGTAGATTCTACAATCAATATCATTAGCTTTCACTTCAAAACTCTTTAGATATCACTTTTAAATTATTATCACGTATAAAAATTTAAAAATGACATAAAAATACCCGTTTTTGTGACAGTTCAAAAACACGTTCATCCGGGACATAACAAATTTCAAAATGCTTTATTTTCGAAAGGAAGCACTGAATCGATACCAAACTTTGCATAGAGATTAATGTTTTGTATGTGTAGAATATGTGAAAAGAATAGCTTTCAGTATAACTAGTAATACGTGACTCGCAGGTCCTCGCGAAGCTTTTGTTGCCTAGTAACGGGCACGCTGCGATTTGATCTGCAAGGTTTCCAAGAATCGCTGCAAGGTTTCTGAGAATCGCCGGACGAACGCCGTGTTTTTGCTATGCCACCGGGTTTTGGTTTCGATTGGAGTTCGCTCGTCTCCCGATATCTGTAATAAATTGTAGCGCTCTTGTACTGTTTTCCCCACTTTTCCGTCCGAATGATCTGAAACCACCTCGCTTTTGTAGGTAAAATCTTCTTCGCAATATCAGATCGGCGAATTATTTTCAGACACAAGTCTTCACGTCTACAATGGAAACTAAGCCATATGTTGAACGTACTTTGAGAAATTCCTGAGTCGTCTTTCCGTTTCCTGTTGTTGATAACAGATTTAATAAAGCCGGGTTTTTTTTTTTCACAAATGACCCGTATATAAATTCGTTCGATAAACAAACTTGGAGTAAAAATTGTCATTCTTCAGCAGCCGTTCCTGTTTCTGCATTTACGTGTACTAAGATTACGTCGAAGTCAATGTTATTAAGGGGGTTAAAAAAAAGAACGGCCTGGATTCGAACCGAAAAAAAAAAAAAAGAAGGACCATGTAGGATTTGAACTTTCGCCCTCAATCCCGAAGATCAGATTTAAAAGTTAGCGCCTTAAGCCATTAGGCCACGAGCGCGCCGTGTGACGTCATTACTGTCAACCACGATTTCCACAAACAAACAAATAAATATGATCGTAAAGGCCACACGAGAATTGCTCTCGCATGAGCTCTTTGGGGACCAATCTCGACCCCAGAGCTCTTCTCTTTTGCGCATGACCGAGGGAGAGAAGAGCTCTGGGGAACCCTGGGACAGAGCTTGCTCTGATTGGTTTTCGCTTGAAACAATAAAAATGGCTTCTGATTGGTCAATTTGTTACGCGCGAAAAGAAAAGTTCTAGGGAGGGGTGGAGAATGTGTAGTCATTTGTAAATAATGGCGGCTGCGAGTTAGCTGCCAAGTCTTTTTGCGAAGCTGCGTTGACTGCGTTGGAGGAAGTTCTCGAAGGGATATTGGTACAAAAAGGATACAGTATGTATTTTTGAATATCGTCACTGACCTATGAGCTGCTTCCTCGTGATTTTCATGTTTATCTATTGAGTCGGAGTGGAGAAGTAGTTCAGGCCGAGCGGACAGAAACAGTTCATCTTTTTGTCGTTTTAATCGATCTCTCGATCGATCTCTTCTTTTATATCGCTAAGATCCACTCTAGGTGATGTACCAGAACTTAATATTTATTAGAGAAAGAACATTTTTGCGATATGATATACCCTGTGTTTTGAGTTTCGAGATTTTGAACATATCGTAAATAATCGTGGAAATGGCAGTGACAGGACTACAATCGAAGCTCTCGACCTCTGAGCGGACACTCTCGTATTTAAGCAGACAGCTCTACTTGCCACCCTGACAAAACCCCGCTTGAACTCTAGCTCATGCAAACTAGCTCTGTATTTACACATTCCCGTAATAAGCGGCAAGCTCCATTTGCGGACAATTTTTCTGATTCCCGAGGGTGTCCGACTGTGTATTTTCAGTATTTTTGCCGAAGCTTTAAGTAAGGTTCCTATGTTGATTGTTGAAATGAGCTGGTCCTGCACAGTTATTTTATTTACCTTTTGAAAATATTCTAACCGCTTTATTTATTATCTGCATTTTCAGAATTTTAAAGTGAAATAAATATTATTATGTTGTTATTGAAGTCGTTTATATTTATTTTTTCAGGATGTTCTGGTTCTCTCCAAATTTATTCAATTCGTCAAATATTATGGCGAACACTGCATCACACTAAATAAGTACTAAGATGTAAAGTATTTGAGTCATGACCATGTTATTTGACCATGTACATGTACAATAGGTCTTATTTTTCATGAAAAGGTGCCTTGAATCAAAATTTGAACTTTCATTCTTTAATTAAATTAACCGAGATAATCCAGAAATTTCACAGTAGCAATTACACTGTTTCTGCATGTCATGTAGGGGATGTCTAATTTGAGCTCTAGAAAGCCTTTGACCATAAGTCTATGTTGTCATGATATTTAAAAAATTGACAGATTATTTTGTGGTGGCTTGGTTTCCTGATTATACCCAAGTGTATCTCAGATCACAGATGAAATGTCTGCAGTACAGGCAAGAGAAGAGGTTGGTAAATGATGATTTTTTTTAAAAACATGTAGCTGTTAGACTGGCTGATTTACCATGGAATTGTTCAGTTAGATACATATGTGTATCCTAACAAGGGTGCATTTGGGTCTTCAAACAAATACCATACAAGGCTTTGAACTAGCAGAAATTGCACAGGGTATCCCTGCATGTCTTGTAGAATGAAAGGGTGTTTTACTGACCAAACCAGCCCTTTCATTCCACAAGACATGCAGGGATACCCAGTGCTATTTCTGCTAGTTCAAAATCTTATATTTGCTATTTCTGCAATAAAATAATTAATATAATTTTTCTAAAGAACTGGAAGAAATGAAATGGCTTCCCACTGCATACTGCATGTTTGTAGCTTTTTCATGTTATCAAGAAAAACATGTACTGGTCAGCTAACTAGCTAATATTTAGAGGCAGTTGTATTTGTATAAAAATACCAAAATTATGGCAATATGATGTTTGACGTGTCTAAAAGTATCAAGAAGAGTGACAGTAAGAAGGTGAACATGTTCTTATACTGTCATTTTCTATTTGATAATGTTAGACACATCAAAACATTGTATCACTATAATTTTGGTATTTCTACTCAAATGTTTCCCTAGACTGTGATCAGTCGGTATTCACATCGCCTGCCCAGGAAAGATTACTAAGGAAAAGAAAGAGACTACTCGCAGTCTAATGTTTCCCTCAACAAACCTTTTATTTTAGAATAATAATAATAATAATTATTATTATCCCTCCACCACATTTCTTATTTTTAAATCAACACTTAACATGGGGTAGAAGTCAATTCTGCTCTGTGTGGTGTGCAGCGGGCTGGAGGGTCTGAACTTCCCTCTTCCCATACATCTAACTCCCAGTTCCCAGGGTCATTGTGATGTGCTAAATCTTGGGCAGGACACTTTAACTCTCAGTGCCTCTCTCCACGCAGGAGTATAAATGGGTAGTGGAGAACGGATAAGGCAACCAAACAAAATGCCATGGGACCTGGGGGGGGGGGGGGGGGGGGTACTCGGCTCAGATATGTTTCGGGTGTTTGGGTGGGTATGTGACGCCCAGATCTTCTTGTCCAGAATCAAAATTTGGATCCCGTTTTAGAAAGAATTTTGCATTCAAAATGATACCCCGTACTAGAAACAGGCCAATTTTTATACCCCGTTCTGGAAATTTATTTCCATAGCCTGTTTTTGAAAAGTCTTGAATATACACTGTAGGTACCCCGTTCTAGATCAGGAGTCCCAAAATCACGACCCCGCTGGGTGGTACATACCCATATGGGTATTTTGGGGCAGTACCCCCTGGGCTGGGGGGTAACCTGCAATGGACTACCATCCCACCCAGGGGGAGTAGCAGTACTCCTAGTCAGCTTCATGCTGCAGAAACCAGGATAAGCTCCAGCAGTGCACCCCTTCAGCAGTGTGGACCAGTTTGGCTCCGAATGGCTTTACCTTCTTTACAATGTATATTAGACCCTCCCTCACTGAAGGCCTTGAAAAGAAATAAGCCCCCTGGGGGCTTTTAAATAGAGTATTTATGCCGAGTTCATAAAATGTTCAGTCAGGTCCAACAAAGTATATCATAATCTCAAACTTAACAGCTACATGTATCAATAATACAGTATTGATGCCCAGCAAAATAGTAAAATGTAAGAAGAACCAAACCAACTCTTCTTATCCTGAATCAACAGTAAAGTAATTAAGCTTATCTAACTCTTCCCCTAGTCAGAAGCCCGGGGGGGGGGGGGGGGGGTAAATGACCCACTGAGGGTTTTGAAACCCTGACCTTGTTTAGGACAACAACAGAAAACTAAAATACCTACATGTACCCTGTGTAGGTTTTGTGTAGTACATGTAATACACACACTCTTGTTTTGCACATTTTTAAAGTGTTTTATTGGTAATTGAAATATTTAGGCGAATGACGTTTGAATGATACAAGCCAAAGACCGGCAAACATCTCCAATCACGGATAGCTAAATACTGTATAAACCATATTTTTTACGATGACAATCGTGCAACCGCATACCCTGTTTAGGACAAGTTCAGCCCTGTTTAAGGACAGACTCGCATAAAATTATATACCCTGTTCAGAACAGATAGGCCAAAAACCATACCCTGTCCAGCGGCACGTCCCTTAAGGAAGTACCTCCCCCGGGGTCAGAAGATACTTTTCAATCTAAAAGATGACAGTCTATGGTTGCAACGAAATTAAGGTGACAACAACACTTCATTTAATGAGGATACGCAGATAAAAGCGTAAACATGTTTACACTCTGGCCCACAGCTAAAACTACAGGTAAACATAGAATGTATTAATAGAATATTTACACATATTACTAGTAAGATTAATGCCCAGACCAAGTGCTCTAGTGGAGTACTAATGGCAATGCCTCAAGAAACGCTCAATCTGCAAGACATTGAGGACCTGGGAGTTGCTGATGAATTATTAGTCTCATATACATGTATATAGTGGTCCACTATCATCCAGACCAATGGTGTGAAGGGATCCTTATAATTTAAGTGTTTTCATGGTGTACACGTATTGAATGATATAAATTATACATTTTAAATTTCTATTTTCTATGGGTTTTCTGGTAAACAATCAAATCAACGATATACAAGGATTGGGAAGCACCCAAAACACAGAGATTTTTTAAAGATCTATATTTTACTATGAATGTTTTCCCTTGTTTTACATCAAATAATAATACATGCAATTTATTATATAATGGGCCATTCCATTTTATATCTGCACCCCCCTATTGAGGGATTTCCTGTAAGACCCTTTGGATAAAACATTTCAGAGATGCCAATAACCCCCCCCTCCCCCCCCCCTCCCCTGGAAATCTGTGCATTACCATGGAAACATGTGAAGAACAACGAAATTTGATATCCAAGACCCCCCCTCCCACTAGGATTTCCTTGACCCTCAATAGGGGGGGTGCGGATAAAAAATGGAATGGCCCAATACATGCATGTACTGTACCAAATAAACCTATAATTCCAGTTTTCTCCATTCAATCTCTTACTTCACTGCAATTTTTCAGTCAAAATCTCATTAAAAATTTCAATTTAAAATCATCAGATGTTCGGAAATTATTCTACATAAAGTGCAAACAAACACTGTCATTTTGGCTGCCCAAATCTTAGCAAGGGCCAGTCTCGCCTTTCAAGATTATTGCCCGACTACAATAATATTGCGAATTTATTACCGCTAAGCAGCTGGCAAGTAAACTGTATTAAACATGCGACAGTTTCGGCAAAACCTAACTGGAATGTTCCCTTGAAGTAGCAGCTAAAAACGTCGAAGGCGACTGTACAGACAGCTTGGGATCTCCGGGTGTGAAAACATCAAATTGAAATTTACCTTCCGTCCTTTGGCGTCCACTTTAGATGTCATTGTAGTACAGGTAAACCACGGCAAACGGACGATTCCAAAACGGTTTAATTACAAACGATTTTACATGGTTAGTTCACGACCCGAGCGTCAACAACATCTCGAAAACTCCCTAGCACCGCGTGCTCGACTAAACTTAAACTAATCTGTCAATCAAAAGGGAAACTCTGATTCGTTCTCGAAATAGAAATGATTACATCATGTATGTCCTTGCGTGACACGTTACAGAGCGTGATTGTCTTCTGTCCATTTCCCCCTCCCCACACTGGGAGGTAAATAACAGTGTGATTTCTCAAAACTTCAAAAAACTAATACGAAAAACGAAACAAGTTCATATCAATGTTCATTATCTGTTCAATGTTCTAGTCCCCCTGCAAAGGGACAAGCTTGTGGATGGGTCTCACTACAGTTCTCGTCCCGCACTGGATCTTGGCAACTCTGGTGTTCCCGTCTCTTCCTGGGTAGGTCTCAGTGATGCGTCCTAGAGGCCATCGTCCTCTGGGTAGATTGGGCTCCAAAACGAGCACTATGTCGCCTTCCTTTAAATTTTTAACCACTTCTGTCCACTTGGGCCTTGTGCTTAGCAACGGAAGGTACTCTCGTAGCCATCTCTTCCAAACTTGAGAAATTATCTCCTGAACTTTCCGCCAACGCTTGCATGGGCTAAATTCTGTGGTATCAACGGTTTCAGGTGCGAATTGGCCGCCCAACTCTCCGTGTAGGAAATGACTTGGAGTAAGCGGTACAACATCTCGTGGATCAGCTGACTGATAGGTAAGAGGTCGAGAGTTAAGCAGGCTTTGAACCCCAGTAACAGTAGTGATTAGCTCCTCAAATCGGTTACGTCACTGGTTCCAAGTTACTCCATAGATAGCCTTCTTAGCGGATTTAATCATGGCCTCATGGATACCACCGAAGTGTGGTGCCCCAGGTGGATTGAAATTCCATTTTACACCTCGATAAGCCGTGTTCTGCTTAATCTTGTCCTGGTCCACTTACTGACGAGTTCCTTCAGTTCGTTCACAGCTCCCACAAAATTTGTTCCGTTGTCACTGACCATCTCCTTTGGTACACCTCTTCTGCTAGTAAATCGTGTGAAGGCATTTAAGAAGCTGTCTGTGTCCAGACCGAATGCTACTTCTAAATGAACTGCACGGGTTGACAAACAGGTGAACAAGCATAGCCACCTTTTCTGACGGCGCACGCCTCGTCCTTGTATAGTAGTAAAGGGCCCAGCGTAATCCACTGCTGTTTGGTCGAAGGGGCGAAAGGTAAACCTTAGACGGATCTTCGGAAGCGGAGCCATGATCTGTGTAGAAGTCTTGTTCCTCCTTCGCTTGCATGTGTTACATTCTCCCTCCCATTCTCGAATCTCTTCACGGCTGCAATAATCCAGTATTTGGCGCTGACTTGAGACAACACAAAATTAGTGCCTGCTGAATGGTTGGCCTGTTCATGGTAATGCTTGACAATAAGTTTTGTAACCCAGTGTCCTCGAGGAAGTACCATGGGAAATCGCACATCATATGGCAGGTACTCGGCAAATTGTAGTCTTCCATTTGAAACGGATGCACCCATCTTCATCGAGCATTGGGTTCAGCTTGATGAGCGGGCTCTTCTGTGGTACTGGCTTCCCGGAAGTTAATGCCTTGTACTCATCATGGAAAGCTTCACGCTGACACGACCGCACCACCTCGTCCTCGGCCTCTCTGATCTCATGCGGTAACAACACCTTACTCGTCTGCTTTTCACCTTTATTTGACATGTTGTGGAGAGCCCTCCTCGCTCTTGCATGGACACGGACTAATCGACTCCAACTTGAAAAACGTTTTGGGTCCAATCTCCAGTCTGCGCTGTTGGTTGCCTGACATGGCCTGACAACATTCTGAGGTTGGTTAGTCTGCAATGTTGCATAAGTGGTAATTTCTCCTTCCTGTTTTCCTCACTGTTTTCACCTCAGGCATGACTTTTGGGCGGTCGGCTAGCTGCATCTTCGGCCACTCACTCTTTTTCCTTAGTTAGCCATTCAGGACCATTCCACCATAGAGGGGACTCGGCCAGTTCGGACGGGCCGATTCCTCTGGAGCACAAATCTGCAGGATTTTGGTCGGTGGGAACATGCTGCCATTGAGCTGGTTCCGTGCTGATTTGTATTTCACCAATGCGGTTTGCGACAAAGGGGCGGAAATCTCTCCCCCTTCCACGTATCCACCATAGTACGTCTGTGCTGTCAGAGTAGAGGGTTGCAGCCTCCATTGGTACTTCTAGTACTCTTGACACGGACTGGGTTAACCTCAACCCCACAATAGCTCCCATTAATTCCAGCCTAGGTATAGTCATAGGAGTCAGTGGTGCAACTTTGCTCTTCGAGGCTATCAGTCGACTGGTTACCAAACCATCTTCATACTCGCATCGTAAGTATGATACAGCTCCGTACGCTAGCTGTGAGGCATCAACAAAGGTCACCACTTCCTTGGATTTCACGGGCTGCTGATTTCGCAGACAACGGGGACTTTGACTTTCGCTAGACATTGCAACTGTAAGAACCAATTCTGGATACGATTAGCCACTTCATCTCCAACTTCCTCGTTCCAATCGTAACCCCGATTCCACAGCTCTTGAAGCAGGATTTTTGCTTGCACAATGAAAGGACTGACTAGGCCAAGTGGATCAAAGACTGTCGCGACTTTCTTCAAAACACTCCTCTTAGTAATTGGATAATCAAACGGTTACTGGTGTTGCAGGTACTACAAATACATCTTCAGTACTGTTCCATTGCATGCCAAGTGTTGTCATGACTGTATCTTTGTTGTCCTTAATGTTCACTTCTGTGGCTCGGTCTTCTTCCGGTATGGCTGCCATAACTGTGTCTGAATTTGAAACCCACTTCCGGGCATGCATGCCTGCTTTTGCCCACAGTGCACTGAGTTGATGATACAGTTCAACCCCAATCTCGTCCTCTTCGACACTGTCAAGTGAGTCATCCATATAGGTGGACTGAAGTACGGTCTCGGCAGCTAATGGATACTCTGCTCGGTTACGCCTGGCGTTTTCTTGTGCAATGTACTGGGCTTGCATGGGGGCTGAGTTCTTTCCAAAGACAACTCTACTGAACTCGTACACATCCGGGTCGCGGTCTGTTTCCCCGTTTCGCCACAGAATTCGGAACAATGGACGGTCCTCGGCTTCAATTTCTATTTGAAGAAACATCTCCTGGATGTCACAAACAAGGGCAATCGGATTGCGGCGGAAACGGATCAAAACATCAAACAACTCTCTCTGCAGTTTCGGTCCAACGTGAATGACGTCATTTAGGGATATGCCATTACATCTTGCGGAGCAATCAAACACAATCCTCACTTTGGTTGTAGACTTGCTCATTCTGACAATAGGGAAGTGTGGTAAGTACCAGAGTTCAGGGGGTGGCTCTTCGTTTTCAGGAACTTTGGCGAAGATACCCTTTCTCCACATATGCCTCGATGGTTTTCTGATACTCTTTTTCAACAAACTCTTTCTTCTTTAAGTTTCTCTCAGTGCTGCAAAGGCGGGATTCTGCCACTTGTCGATTGTTTGGTAATCGTGGCCTCTGTTCTTTCCATGGCACCGCGATGCTGTATCTCCCATTGTTGTAACGAACAGAGCTGCTGACTTTCTTGAGAGCTAACTTCTGTTCTTCTGTACACACAATTATGTCATTCAGTTCAGTCCCATAACTCTCAATCTCCCAAAACCGCTTTAGTGTTTGATCCAATTCACAACAGCCTCCAGTTTCGCAAATCGGCCCTGCTTCCCTCGTTAGCAATGTTCGAACGGTGTGTGTTCTTGTTCTGGACTCTACTCTACCATCTGGACACCCAATACAAGTCCACCCGAGTGGACCCAAACGAGCAACCGGTTCTCCCACCTTTCCACGGACATCAACAAAAGAGTAATGCAAGTCGGGATTATCCACTCCTATCAACAAGTCCACCAATCCATCCTTCGTTGGCGATGGGAAGTCACACTCGGCAAGGTGAGGCCACTTTTCTCGGCTTTCCTTCCAATCTTCCGGTTTGTAGCCTCCAGTCACACTGCGGGGACAAGTCTTCACCTCAATCTCCTTGGCAAACTGACCATTAACACTTTCAATCTCAATTGTCAACGGCATGGTTTGAAAAGTCTCTACAGAGTTATTCAGCACATGGACTTTGACGGTGTGGTAGGGCTCCTTTAACCCAAGAGCTCCGGCTACTTCTTCATTCAAAAATGACTCGTTCGAGGCATCGTCCAGGATCGCATTCACTTTGATTTTCTTTCCTTGTGCCTTTACCCATACTGGAATGGTACGCAGAGAGTAGGCTTCATTTAAGCGTCTTGAGTCGCATGTCGTCATAGCTCGTGCTGCGGGACCGCCTTCTCCCTCCTGTGATGCCGCGGGACTGACTACCCCCTCCCGTGGAGTAAGTGAGGGGTAAGTGTTGTCTACAACTAACTGCACAGCTGCCAGGCGTTGGTTAGTGACAGGCAAACCTTCATGTAGGAGACGGTGATGATTCGCTCGGCAACCATCGATTTGACACGTTTGCGACTTCATGCAGACTCTACCCTGGTGATCAGCAGCCAAACACCGAAAGCACAACCGTTTATCCTTCGCTAACTGCCACCGGTTGTCATAGCTCTTTTCTTGAAACTCTTTACATGACCATACTCCATGGTACGGGGAGCCACAACAAGCACAGGGTGGCTTGCGGTTTGATTGGTTTTGCCACTCAGGTTGTCTCTTGCTTCGGTATGACGGGTCTGACCCTATGTGGAAATTTCGAAACTTGCCTCTGATGGGATACTTGCTTGTTCCCTGACCACCATCTGTTTTTTCTTTTCCCACTAGGCCATATGACATCTCCATTGCTTCCACTCGAATTCGTACCTCCTCTTTGAGCCAGTCCTTTAAACTTAACACGGATCGTTCACGGCTCTGTTCTTGTAACCAACGACTGTACCTTTCCACCTGGTTTTCTGCAAGTTTCTTGACCAACAAGCTATGCAAGGTTCCTTCACCAAGCTCTCCTTTGCGTCCCTCGGCTTGTAGTTTTACCACAGTTATCCTAACCAGATCTGCAAACTTTTCAAAACTTGAACATCGCCACTCCGCAGCTGCGCCATTTTTTCCAGCTCGTCCATGTAAGCTCTCAGCTGACGCCGCTGACCCCCGAATTTGGATTGCAAAATCTCTTTCGCTTCTTCGTACTCTGGTTCGGAAACTCCAAGCCCTCTAATAGATTCATGTGCGGTTCCAAACAAACATTGACGCAATCTCGCCATCTTCAGATTAACTGGTTCGTTGGACTGATCCACCAAACTCTCAAATAGCCCCCAGAATTCCTCAAATCTTGTCTTGTCTCCACCATACGAAGGCACTTTTAAAGGTTTCAGGCGATTTTTCAATGGCGAATTCTCAGAAGCCCCTGCTTCGCTTTGACCGCTTTGAACGCTTTGGGCTGCCGGCAAAGATGAACCTGAATTAAGCTGTCCTTCCAAAACGGTTGACGGTGATGAATGTGCGACGTGGTTCTCTTGTGAAACACTCGTCGTCGCGGCAGAAATTTGAACATGTGATTTCACGGCCTCGTGGGCTTTCTCGATTGCGGATTGAATTTCCGATTCGAGCGACTGTGCTTCTTCCATAGCCGCCTTTTGATTCGTACCTTCTCCTCTTTCCAAATAAACAACACATAATTCATCCAGAATTTCCAGTGTACTTTCCAGAAGCGACCAGAGCAGCTCTATATCTTTTTCAATAGCAATTACATCCTTCGGCGTAATACACAACTTCTCCATGTGGTGACGTGTCTTAGTCATTTCGGTCTTTCGCAGTCGCTTTTCCCGTTTCAGCTTCAAAAGCATCTTCCCTCCTTCTAATTTCTGTTCCTCGGTTTCGGTTTCGGTTTCGGTTTCGGTTTCCAGCGCTTGTTCGACGCTTTCTCCAAGTGGATCTGTCATCTTGAGCGAAAGTTCAAATTATAAGCTTAATTTCCCACGGCGAACTTGCGAAAGATAAATAACTCCAACGGATTCCCTGTACAACTCCTCTTTGCGAACGGTAAATAACCAACTCTCCCCGGGGGGGGTACTCCCTATAATGGACTATACGGGGAGGCTCCGCCCGAAAGGGGTCCTTTTTTAGGCTCGAGGTATGTGAAAGGGTAGGGATTTCACGAGTTGAAGTATATGAAAGGGTAGGGATTTCACGAGTTGAAGTATATGAAAGGGTATGGATTTCACGAGTAAATGATATTATTGTTTGGTTAACATCTCTACTGGTAATGCTTGATGATTTCTGGTGATATATATTGTTCATTAAGTTCATTACAAGGGTATAGAAAAGGGATGCAGTGCTTCTACTGTAGGTATGTGAAAGGGGTACCATTTTCATAATTTCTATGGAAGGTATATGAAAGGGGTACCATTTTCTATGGAAGGTATATGAAAGGGATACCTTTTCTGTGAAAAATGGTATATGAAAGGGTAAGGGGTTGGACCTCTGGGCGGAGCCTCCCCGTATAAAACTTTTTTGAGTACCCCCCCGGGCAACTCTCTCCCGTCGTGGTCGCCAAAATGTAGTACAGGTAAACCACGGCAAACGGACGATTCCAAAACGGTTTAATTACAAACGATTTTACATGGTTAGTTCACGACCCGAGCGTCAACAACATCTCGAAAACTCCCTAGCACCGCGTGCTCGACTAAACTTAAAACTAATCTGTCAATCAAAAGGGAAACTCTGATTCGTTCTCGAAATAGAAATGATTACATCATGCATGTCCTTGCGTGACACGTTACAGAGCGTGATTGTCTTCTGTCCAGTCATAGATGAAAATAATTGTGACTTTACGAATCCGAAACCTATCGGTAAAACCCCTAACGCATCCTAAACAAACTACAGCTTCGATAAATGACTTCTGCTCAACTTTTAAGCCGTAAGTAGCAGTCTTTGCCAGCTTTAGATGAAGCAGAGTCTGGCTTTAGCACCGCCATTTTGGATTTGGATGTGGATCATGCGCTGTGATGGCGACATAGCCAGATTTTGGCTACGCTTGCGCAGAGTTTCCCAGAGCTTCGCGCGCTTGCGTAGTCAAGAAAGCAGCGAAGGTCTGGGGTCGAGAATGTTTGGGGACAGAATTACTAGTAATACGTGACTCGCAGGTCCTCGCGAAGCTTTTGTTGCCTAGTAACGGCCACGCTGCGATTTGATCTGTAAGGTTACCAAGAATCGCTGCAAGGTTTCTGAGAATCGCCGGACGAACGCCGTGTGTTTGCTATGCCACCGGATTTTGGTTTCGATTGGAGTTCGCTCGTCTCCCGACATCTGTAATAAATTGTAGCGCTCTTGTACTGTTTTCCCCACTTTTCCGTCCGAATGATCTGAAACCACCTCGCTTTTGTAGGTAAAATCTTCTTCGCAATATCGGATCGGCGAATTATTTTCAGACACAAGTCTTCACGTCTACAATGGAAACTAAGCCATATGTTGAACGTACTTTGAGAAATTCCTGAGTCGTCTTTCCGTTTCCTGTTGTTGATAACAGATTTAATAAAGCCGGGTTTTTTTTTCACAAATGACCCGTATATAAATTCGTTCGATAAACAAACTTGGAGTAAAAATTGTTATTCTTCAGCAGCCGTTCCTGTTTCTGCATTTACGTGTACTAAGATTACGTCGAAGTCAATGTTATTAAGGGGGTTAAAAAAAGAACGGCCAGGATTCGAACCGAAAAAAAAAAAAAAGGACCATAGTAGGATTTGAACTTTCGCCCTCAATCCCGAAGATCAGATTTAAAAGTTAGCGCCTTAAGCCATTAGGCCACGAGCGCGCCGTGTGACGTCATTACTGTCAACCACGATTTCCACAAACAAACAAATAAATAAATAAATATGATCGTAAAGGCCACACGAGAATTGCTCTCGCGTGAGCTCTTGGGGGACAGAATTATAAACCCCGCTACGCGAGGAATTAACAGTTTAGAATTTTGATGACGTCAGATGCAAACCAAGAATAGCTTTGACACACAATCCCATTGTTTGCTACAATGCTATGCAGAAATACTTGAGACACTCTCATGATTTCTCGCCTTTTAAAACATTATTGATTTTCTATGTTTGACATCCCCTTCCCCCCTATCAATGTTGTTTTCACGTCAAATTTACGTTCCAATTTTTCGGTTACAACATTGTAATGGGGGGAGGGGGGTCAAAAGAAATAACAAAACACCTCAAGTGGGGGAAAAAATTAGAAAGGCAAAGAAGATCGTTTTTTACGAGGAGTGTCTCAACATTTTGCATAGCATTGTCTGATCTAGGTTAATGCCAATTTCATCCGTACTGAGCGACATTTGGTATTCATCTTTACTCTTCAGAGAGGATATATGAAGGCAGTTTTTTTAAGCAATGCGACTGTTTCCTTCGCATTCATTGCTCACTTTGGCGAAGCGAAAACCGGCTCTATGCGCATCCCCGCATTTGCTTAAACTCTGCGAATAGACATACGGCTAAGTCCGATTACAATGATTTAACATTTTATCGGCATCAAGCCTGTCCTGTAGAAGTTATCTTTTGTTCTGTAAATCACCGCGGGATATATTTTAAATTTCGCAATCTATTGTTACCAATATGATCTTGTTTAATTTGTTTTTGTTTTTTGAACTGATCAGTGTCTTGTTCGTTCTCAAAAGAACCCAAAGTAACATTTTATTTGGTCTTTCAATCCCAATGAAGTGTGGTTTGCACGCCATATCTTTAGATTTTATCGGACTGCTTTCACTGGCCTACTTTCAGTTTTATCTCCAGATCCTGGCGTGACATTGAGCTGGAAATGAAACTCGAGACGATCTACACGGTCTACGGTCTACACCATTTAAATAACAATAATATCTTAATTTCTTACTATTATTCTCTGTAGACCGTGTAGATGTAGACCGTCGCTATTTCTTTCTATTTACTTATTGCAACCCGCTAACTATCTTATTCAATTCCAAACATCGAACATAGTACTATCAGATCAATTTATCGGGTTAAAATTTATTTTTCAGTGAGGAAAAGCGGACATTTTCGGGTCTCGTATCGACGCCAGATTTAATTTCATTCATGTGACGTCACAGCGCGCGAGCTATAAACGGCCATCATAAGACATCTTTTCACTCTTGAAATGTTCCATAGGAAAGCTAGTTTTCGAGCTGAAATGAACTCTAAACAATCGATTTTGTTTATCCAAGTGTGTATTTTGAAATTGGCCTGCTCGTTGTCTACTGTGTTGAAAGGAAAGGAAAGGTGTTTTCGGACATGTCTGATCTAGGTTAATGCCAATTTCATCCGTACTGAGCGACATTTGGTATTCATCTTTACTCTTCAGAGAGGATATATGAAGGCAGTTTTTTTAAGCAATGCGACTGTTTCCTTCGCATTCATTGCTCACTTTGGCGAAGCGAAAACCGGCTCTATGCGCATCCCCGCATTTGCTTAAACTCTGCGAATAGACATACGGCTAAGTCCGATTACAATGATTTAACATTTTATCGGCATCAAGCCTGTCCTGTAGAAGTTATCTTTTGTTCTGTAAATCACCGCGGGATATATTTTAAATTTCGCAATCTATTGTTACCAATATGATCTTGTTTAATTTGTTTTTGTTTTTTGAACTGATCAGTGTCTTGTTCGTTCTCAAAAGAACCCAAAGTAACATTTTATTTGGTCTTTCAATCCCAATGAAGTGTGGTTTGCACGCCATATCTTTAGATTTTATCGGACTGCTTTCACTGGCCTACTTTCAGTTTTATCTCCAGATCCTGGCGTGACATTGAGCTGGAAATGAAACTCGAGACGATCTACACGGTCTACGGTCTACACCATTTAAATAACAATAATATCTTAATTTCTTACTATTATTCTCTGTAGACCGTGTAGATGTAGACCGTCGCTATTTCTTTCTATTTACTTATTGCAACCCGCTAACTATCTTATTCAATTCCAAACATCGAACATAGTACTATCAGATCAATTTATCGGGTTAAAATTTATTTTTCAGTGAGGAAAAGCGGACATTTTCGGGTCTCGTATCGACGCCAGATTTAATTTCATTCATGTGACGTCACAGCGCGCGAGCTATAAACGGCCATCATAAGACATCTTTTCACTCTTAAAATGTTCCATAGGAAAGCTAGTTTTCGAGCTGAAATGAACTCTAAACAATCGATTTTGTTTATCCAAGTGTGTATTTTGAAATTGGCCTGCTCGTTGTCTACTGTGTTGAAAGGAAAGGAAAGGTGTTTTCGGACAGTAGCTCCGACGGCGAAAGGCTAACGCTCGAAACGTCAGCTTTCCAATTCCGTCGTGGTGGTTATTTCTAACAGAACTAAAGCGTGTCCACATGATAAATATCATCGGCCTATAATTGTCTTGTTATTTTTATCTTTAAGCCTTAGTCAATTGTGGTGATCCTGGTTCTCCATTTAACGGACAAAAACATGGCTCACGATACTGGACTGATGAATCTGTGACGTTCATTTGTCATTCTGGATATCGCTTGATTGGACCAACCACCAGAAAGTGTCTGCCTTCCGGTCACTGGAGTGGCATACAACCTTCATGTAAGCGATGGAATAAATATATTCCATATTTCCGTTGTCTGTTCAGTTACACTGAGACAGATGACGTCAAAATGTTATAAGAACAAAAAAAGTGATCTACGAGATGAAGTCGAGTGGATCACTGATGTTCTTACCACATTTTGACGTCTACTGTTTTCGATAAATTAAATGTTCGGTCCCCGCGAAGGCGAAAGATAGTTTTGCAAAATTTTACCGATAACAACTTGATCAACGCTGAGGGGTGGCCGTATTGGGAAATAAATGCGAGCGAGACACGCGACTTAGTGACGTCATCTATGCGTCTGTCCTCTGATAGATCACGAACAATACAGTCAAAGATCTCCGAGCGGACACTCGCTTAAAAGCGGACAGCTCTACTTACGGCCGCCTTGACAAAACCCCGCTTGAACTCTAGCTCATACAAACTCTGTATTTACACATTCCCGTAAGCGGCCAGCTCCAGTTGCGGACACTTTTCCTGCTTCCTCAGGGTGTTCGCTTACAGGAGCTTCCACTGTATCTCAGTTATTGCATAACATGGTATGCAGTTATATATACTTTTCTTTTTTACTACAACGTCTGTAACAAGAAAATGGTATAAATGTGAGGATTGAAGAAGAAACTGTTGAACTAAAAAAATCAAGCAGGGACATAGTAGATCAAGCATTGCTCGGATTTGTTTTGTTCTAGCTAATAGAGCGATCTTCGGTTGAGTGTCGTAAAAACAAAACAAATGCAATTACAATGGCCAATCACAACAAACGTAAAAAACAAAAACGAACCAATGATAACTGGAAACAAATACACGTAACTGGCGCCAAGCGCGGGAAAAACGCGTGTGACAAAGTCACGATTGGTTTTGCATCTGATCATGATTGGTTGAGTATGTGGCGCGAGTTTTTTAAACCAATCATGAAGCATAGTAAAGTAAACCCAAAGCAATTCCGAATTACTTTCGACACTCAATTGAAAACCGCACGAACTCTTATTCCCGTCACTACTTTTAAATGAAGGTCACAGAACTTGTCCTCCTTTGGAAAGCTTGGAGCATGGTCTTACTCATGGACAGCAATACTGGGAAGGAAAACACATTTCAATCACCTGTGATCCTGGTTACTGGCTAAAAGGATCACCACAACGTCGCTGCCTTAACAATGGTGCTTGGACAGGTGTTCAGCCTTCGTGTATAGGTAAAAAGAATATTGATAACGCTTTAACTAATGATTCCCAAACATAAAAACACAATAGGAGCAGGAAAAACGGAGTTAAATGTGAAGACAGATCCGCATGTCCTTGTATCGATAAAACAGCGTTCTACACACGGAGGGGAAGAAACATTGTTTTTGCGTCGAGAGTAGAACGTGATTATGTTTTCCAAATTATCCGTTTCTATCTCCGTTTTTGGTTATTATCTTGTTTTATATTATATTATCTATCATAACCCCTTTGTAACAGACCTGGTGAAATCAGACCTGGTGGATTATTTTACCCTCCTCGGTGAAATTTTGACCTCCCTGTTCCTGGTACACTGATTGTAAAAGTTCAAATTGGTGCATTAGCGCGATCTCCATGGAATTAAAAAAAGCTTTGCATTTACTAAATTAAATAGATTTATTCATGTGTTTTCCGTGGCTATCGGCTCCAATAGCTTTGACACACAATCCCATTATTTGCTAGCTCTGACGACGAAAGGCTAACACTCGAAACGTCAGCTTTCCAATTCCGTCGTGGTGGTTATTTCTAACAGAACTAAAGCGTGTCCACATGATAAATATCATCGGCCTATAATTGTCTTGTTATTTTTATCTTTAAGCCTTAGTCAATTGTGGTGATCCTGGTTCTCCACTTAACGGACAAAAATATGGCTCACGATACTGGACTGATGAATCTGTGGACGTTCATTTGTCATTCTGGATATCGCTTGATTGGACCAACCACCAGAAAGTGTCTGCCTTCCGGTCACTGGAGTGGCATACAACCTTCATGTAAGCGATGGAATAAATATATTCCATTTTTCCGTTGTCTGTTCAGTTACACTGAGACAGATGACGTCAAAATGTGGTGAGAACAAAAAAGTGATCTACGAGATGAAGTCGAGTGGGTCACTGATGTTCTTACCACATTTTGACGTCTACTGTTTTCGATAAATTAAATGATGGGACCCCGACGGTGAAAAATAGTAAAATTTTAATAACAACTTAATCAACGCTGAGGGGTGGCCGTATTGAGAAATAAATGCGCGCGAGACACGCGACGCAGTGACGTCATCTATGCGTCTGTCCTCGATCTGATAGCTCACGAACAATACATTTTAGCGCGCTGATACAGTCGAAGATCTCCGAGCGCACCCTCGCTTAATAGCGGACAGCTCTACATACGGCCCCCTTGACAAAACCCCGCTTGAACTCTAGCTCATACAAACTCTGTATTTACAGTTTCAGGAACATAGTAGATCAAACATTTCCCGGATTTGTTTTGTTCTAGCATTGAGAATATTCAGTTGGTTCTAGCTTATAGAGCGGTTTTCGGTTGAGTGTTGTAAAACCAAAACCAATGCAATTACAATGGCCAATTACAACAAACGTAAACAACAAAATGAACCAATGAGAACTCGAAGCAAATACACCTAACTAGCGTGTGACCAAGTTGTGATTGGTTTTGGTTTTGCAGCCGATTTGTTGAGTAGATGGCCCGAGTTTTGTAAACCAAACATGAAGCATGCGAAAATAAAACCAAAGCAATTCCGGATTACTTCCGACACAGGAATACCACTCTAACTCTTATTCCCGTCACTACTTTTAAATGAAGGTCACAGAACTTGTCTTCCTTTGGAAAGCTTGGAGTATGGTCTTACTCACGGACAGCAATACTGGCAAGGAAAACACGTTTCATTCACCTGTAATCCTGGTTACTGGCTAAAAGGATCACCACAACGTCGCTGCCTTAAGAATGGTGCTTGGACAGGAGGTCAGCCTTCGTGTATAGGTAAAAGGCCTTTTAAAAGAATATTGCAAACGCTTTAACTAATGATTCCCAAACATAAAAAAAAAATAGGAGCAGGAAAAACGGAGTTTAATATGAAGACAGATCCGCATGTCCTAGCTTGTATGGATAAAACAGCGCCTCGGTTCTACACACGGAGGGAAGAAACATTGTTTTTGCGTCTAGAGCAGAACGTGATTATGTTTTCAGGCCTTCTTTTCAACTGCTTAAGTTGATACTTAACAGCCAAGATCTCATTCTCTTTCGTTCTTTCCACCGCAGCTCACATATATGAATTATTTTCATATATTCATCATCGCTATAAATTATCCGTTTTCGGCTATCTCCGTTTTTCGTTGTTATCTTGTTTTATATTATATTATCTATCATAACCCCTTTGTAGCAGACCTGGTGAAATCAGACCTGGTGGATTATTTTACCCTCCTTGGTGAAATTTTGACCTTCCTGTTCCTGGTAGACTGATTGTAAAAGTTCAAATTGGTGCCTTAGCGCGATCTCCATGGAATAAAAGAAAGCCTCGCATTTACTAATTAATCTATTAATTTATTATGTGATTTCCGTTGCTATCCTCCAATAGCTTTGACACGCAATCCCATTATTTGCTAGCTCTGACGACGAAAGGCTAACGCTCGAAACGTCAGCTTTCCAATTCCGTCGTGGTGGTTATTTCTAACAGAACTAAAGCGTGTCCACATGATAAATATCATCGGCCTATAATTGTCTTTTATTTTTATCTTTAAGCCTTAGTCAATTGTGGTGATCCTGGTTCTCCATTTAACGGACAAAAACATGGCTCACGATACTGGACTGATGAATCTGTGACGTTCATTTGTCATTCTGGATATCGCTTGATTGGACCAACCATTAGAAAGTGTCTGCCTTCCGGTCACTGGAGTGGCATACAACCTTCATGTAAGCGATGGAATAAATATATTCCATTTTGCCGTTGTCTGTTCAGTTCAGTACACTGAGACAGATGACGTCAAAATGTGGTGAGAACAAAAAAGTGATCTACGAGATGAAGTCGAGTGGGTCACTGATGTTCTTACCACATTTTGACGTCTACTGTTTTCGATAAATTAAATGATGGGACCCCGACGGTAAAAATTAGTAAAATTTTAATAACAACTTAATCAACGCTGAGGGGTGGCCGTATTTAGAAATAAATGCGCACGAGACACGCGACGCAGTGACGTCATCTATGCGTCTGTCCTCGATCTGATAGCTCACGAACAATACATTTTAGCGCGCTCATACAGTCGAAGATCTCCGAGCGGACACTCGCTTAAAAGCGGACAAGTCTACTTACGGCCGCCTTGACAAAACCCCGTTTGGACCCTAGCTCATACAAACTCTGTATTTACAGTTTCATGAACATAGTAGATCAAGCATTTCCCGGATTTGTTTTGTTCTAGCAAGAGAATATTCAGTTGGTTGTAGCTTATAGAGCGGTTTTCGGTTGAGTGTTGTAAAACCAAAACCAATGCAATTACAATGGCCAATTACAACAAACGTAAACAACAAAATGAACCAACGAGAACTCGAAGCAAATACACCTAACTAGCGTGTGACCAAGTTGTGATTGGTTTTGGTTTTGCAGCCGAATTGTTGAGTAGATGGCCCGAGTTTTGTAAACCAAACATGAAGCATGCGAAAATAAAACCAAAGCAATCCCGGATTACTTCCGACACAGGAATACCACCCTAACTCTTATTCCCATCACTACTTTTAAATGAAGGTCACAGAACTTGTCCTCCTTTGGAAAGCTTGGAGTATGGTCTTACTCACGGACAGCAATACTGGCAAGGAAAACACGTTTCATTCACCTGTAATCCTGGTTACTGGCTAAAAGGATCACCACAACGTCGCTGCCTTAACAATGGTGCTTGGACAGGAGTTCAGCCTTCGTGTATAGGTAAAAGGCCTTTTAAAAGAATATTGTAAACGCTTTAACTAATGATTCCCAAACATAAAAACACAATAGGAGCAGGAAAAACGGAGTTTAATGTGAAGACAGATCCGCATGACCTTGTATGGATAAAACAGCGTTCTACACACGGAGGGGAAGAAACATTGTTTTTGCGTCGAGAGCAGAACGTGATTATGTTTACAGGCCTTCTTTTCAACTGCTTAAGTTGATATATAACAGCCAAGATCTCATTCTCTTTCGTTCTCTTTCGTTCTTTCCACCGCAGTTCACATATATGAATTATTTTCATATATTCATCATCGCTATAAATTATTCGTTTCCGGCTATCTCCGTTTTTCGTTGTTATCTTGTTTTCATATTATAATATTATCTATCATAACCCCTTTGTAGCAGACCTGGTGAAATCAGACCTGGTGGATTATTTTACCCTCCTTGGTGAAATTTTGACCTGCCTGTTCCTGGTAGACTGATTGTAAAAGTTTAAATTGGTGCCTTTAGCGCGATCTCCATGGAATAAAATAAAGCTCAGCTTTCCAATTCCGTCGTGTTGGTTAACGTTATTCTAAACATAACTAAGGCGTGTCCACATCATAAATATCATCGGCCTATAATTGTCTTGTTATTTTTATCTTTAAGCCTTAGCCAATTGTGGTGATCCTGGTTCTCCATTGAACGGACAAAAACATGGCTCACAATACTGGACTGGTGAATCTTTGACGTTTATTTGTAATCCGGGATATCTCTTGATTGGATCGACCACTAGAAAATGTCTGCCTTCCGGTGACTGGAGTGGTATACAGCCTTCATGTAAGCGATAGAATAAATATGCCGTTGTCTGTTCAGTTACACTGAGACAGATGACGTCCAAATGTGGTAAGAACAAAAAAGTGATCTACGAGATGAAGTCGAGTGGGTCACTGATGTTCTTACCACATTTGACGTCTACTGTTTTCGATCAATTAAATGTTGGGTCCCCGACGGTGAAAAATAGTTTTACAAAATTTTACCATAACAACTTGATCAACGCTGAGGGGTGGCCGTATTGGAAATAAATGCGCACGAGACACGCGACGCAGTGACGTCATCTATGCGTCTGCCCTCGATCTGATAAGTCACGAACAATACAGTCGAAGATCTCCGAGCGGACACTCGCTTAAAAGCGGACAGCTCTACTTACGGCCGCCTTGACAAAACCCCGCTTGAACCCTAGCTCATACAAACTCTGTATTTATAGTTTCATGAACATAGTAGATCAAGCATTTCCCGGATTTGTTTTGTTCTAGCATTGAGAATATTCAGTTGGTTGTAGCTTGTAGAGCGGTTTTCGGTTGAGTGTTGTAAACACAAAACCAATGCAATTACAATGGCCAATTACAACAAACGTAAACAACAAAATGAACCAATGAGAACTCGAAGCAAATACACCTAACTAGCGTGTGACCAAGTTGTGATTGGTTTTGGTTTTGCAGCTGATTGGTTGAGTAGATGGCCCAAGTTTTTTAAAGCAATCATGAAGCATGCTAAAATAAAACCAAAGCAATTCCGGATTACTTCCGACACAGGAATACCACTCTAACTCTCATTCCCGTCACTACTTTTTAAATGAAGGTCACAGAACTTGTCCTCCTTTGGAAAGCTTGGAGTATGGTCTGACTCACGGACAGCAATACTGGCAAGGAAAACACATTTCATTTCACCTGTAATCCTGGTTACTCGCTAAAAGGATCACCACAACGTCGTTGCCTTTAACAATGGTGCTTGGACAGGAGTTCAGCCTTCATGTATTGTAGGTAAGTGGCATTTAAAAAAAAAATATTGATAACGTTAACGCTTTAACTATGATTCCCAAGCATAAAAATACACTGAATAGAAGCATGAGAAACGGAGTAAATGTTAAGACAGATGCGCGCGTCCTTGTATGGATAAAACGGCGTTCTATACATGGAGAGGAAGGAACCTTGTTTTCGCGTCGAGAGCAGAACTTGATTATGTTTTCCAAGCATAAATTATCCGTTTCTATCTCCGTTTTTCGTTGTTATCTTGTTTTATATTATCTATGACTAACGTGCTAGATCAGCTTTCCAACAATAAAAAACTCGAAATACAGCTGAAAGTAAATTTCCTTGCTTCAAGTCCGAATGAATGGGATATCGGTTCAAACAAGCAAATATTAAGTTGTAACTGTAAGCCTGCAACTGACCGTTCGCATGTAAAACGATACTCTTCCGCCATGCCAGTAACAACTAAATTATTTACGTGCGTGTAACTGAGAAGGGAGTGACAGTCTCACGCCAATAATGTTTTTTTTTCTTCTTTCAGGGACGACAATCCAATCAAATATTATCCAAGGCAATGCATACTTCTTGAGTCCATCTCACTCGATTTCTGGAACCCGTGGCTGGTTCACGTCCAAATTGGAAGCTGTGGTTGGCGCGCCTCCGCTCACGGCTGGGCTGCAAGTACCTTCCACAGCAGGTGTGATGGGAAACGTAACACGGTGACCATCATCAAAAATAACCAGTACGTGTTTGGAGGATTCACTGACATTCCTTGGGGTATGGATCAGTATAATACTAGAAATACGTGTCCCGTAGAAACCTCGCGAACGAAATTAAATTTAACGAAATTTGGATCCGATTGTTGGATTTTAGGGTGGCATTTTTGGGTGAAAGGGTAGGGGTGTTCAGTTCTGCTGACAGTCTGCGTGTAAAACTTCCCGTGGCTGGTAAATCTGTAATGTTAATACAATATAACAAAGCCAGCAAAGTCGCGCGATGTGGACCACTGTTCTTGGCTACGTTTTGAGTACCGCGTATTCAATGTAAACTTCACTGCGCTAATCTTGGAGCAAGTCTTGAGGAGTCGTTCATTGTCCAACTCGCAGTGTAATTAAAAAAAAGAAAACAACAAAAAAGAAACCCGGGCGGATACGAACCCGGGCCGCTGGGTCCTGATGATCAGATTGACAGGCGAGTAAGGATGGTGTTTGGGCAGAAGAAATAAATAAAGAAATGTGACCGTACTTGATACCGCCTGTGCTCCTTGCCGTCAAAATCATAAACTTCGTACGCTTGACCTCTCCTCGCGAGCAATAAACAGCTATTGCCACTTTTTTTTAATGCATGATTGTTATTAACCTATGGGTAAATAGGCGGAGTGCATGAACCATCAGGGGCACCCAACGGATCGTTTCGGTGGAATATCTGTTCGGAAGGCCTATAATCGCCTCAGATATTCGGCTAGGGAAATGTCATCTCAACCTTTCGTAATATGGGGAAATTAATGCCTTTTGTTTTCGGAGAAGACAAAAATGTCGTTTTGGGTACAAAAATATGTTAGCTAGGATTTTCGGAAAGGCAAATTCAGCTCGTAAATTCGGGTAATAAGAGTTCAATCCCTAAAATTTTCTGATGTTTGAAAGTTCAGCTAACGTATCCGAAAAGAAACATTTTTCTTAGCGATTAAAAATAAGCCATTAAACTGCACAAAAAGCAGAATTATAACGTAAAAAACAATGTTCCGACACCAGCAAGAAAATTTTGTCGCTGGGTGCCCCTGAACCATGAAATACTGCCAATCGACGATGATATCTGCAATTTTAAGTAATGTTGGTATCTTCAGACAACCTCAGACGAATACCAGGGAAAGTGCATGCCAAACACCCCCTCCCACCAACCCACCCCCCCCCCCCCTCCCCCCACCCCTCACCCCCACCCGTACCACTGACCCACTGACTAACCTTGTAATATATTAAATAATGTAATGAAGAAACGAACACGAAACGAATGCAAAATAGAATCCATTTTAAAACGTGATGTATAAAGTATGTGCCATTTTCTAGGCAAAATATGGACGGTGACGCATAGCCACATATACTTATTACTGCATTATTTTTTCTTCTTTCTTTCATTCAGTGTAAAACTTATTACCCAGGCCCTCCTAAACCAGTGTGTCTTGCTCGCGTGTACATCCAGGCCATTTTCCATGCGACACGTCAATCTTAAACCGTTCCAGAACACTCTCCGGTTGCCAAAACAACACAGAGATTTTCGGAAATATGAGCAAATTAAAAAAACGAAGAAAATGTAATTTAACAGAAAACTAAACATAATGCTTCCGACTTACTGATTTGCACGCTCTTCTTTTGGTTGCAATAGAGCAGCGCTCTTAGTATTTCCTTATGATTACACGTCGCATATTATAACAAGGTTTGCTGGTTAAAATGACTAAGATAATATGCCACGCTCGACATGTAAAATGTAACCTGGCATGGAGACTATCAGGATAAAATTACAAATTTGCGAACTTCCCTTTGTGCTGGAATTTATTTAATACCGCGAGAGACTGGGATACAACGAGGAAGCCGGTTAAAATGTAGATATCGAACATGGCCTATTACCCTCTCTTGTTAATATCATTTATTTTTTATTTATATCTTGTTTTTTTCAAATGATGTTTCAGAGTCCAGTGGTGGATATAGTTCTACTTCCAACGCGTTCATTTTCTCTCTCCGCAACAAAGAAGGACTAGGACCGTTTAAAAGCATGGTGACAAATCCGTCAGATGCAATTTACAGGTACTCATCTTATGGTCCAACATTTGGTGCCGGGCACGACATCAACATTAGAAACAATGCGAACAGTAACACTGGTTCAAACACAAACTTTGGCTTCTACTACTCTGTTCCAAGTGGAGTACAAGACAAGAGATCAATCCTGGCTGGGACTTACAACTTCTCACCTGATGAAGTGGAGGTGTTTTATCTTGGCTAATTCACAAAAGTGTGGCGATTAAAAAACGATAAACCGTTCATACATATTCAGTTATTTACTTGGTGTCGGTGTTGTAGTTTGTAGACCGTGTCAAAATATGCCGGTGTCGGAATGTTAGCAAAAAGTGTCATTATAGGCTGGTAGCTCTGTTTCTAATGGAAAAAGATACAGTCGTGTAAAAAAATATGTACTTTCTTTTCGGGTTGGTATTTTTAATATTTCGTTTTCATTGGT
The DNA here is from genome assembly GCA_029204205.1 of Desmophyllum pertusum. Classification (NCBI taxonomy): domain Eukaryota; kingdom Metazoa; phylum Cnidaria; class Anthozoa; order Scleractinia; family Caryophylliidae; genus Desmophyllum; species Desmophyllum pertusum. The sequence continues at coordinate 455,968 of MU826388.1, read as the reverse complement.
ATACTATACTGATATATGTAGTACCATTTGGGGTAAAAAAAATTATATTTGCAATAATCAAAATAGCCAAGATAATTTATGCAAGTTTAAATCAACAATTATAAAAGGGTTTTTTGCTAAAGGCTGTTCAAGGCTTTAACTTTAAATTTATTTTAGAATATAAATTATTATGTTGAAATATTGCCTGTGATGTAAGAAGTTGTTAATAGAAATAAATTACCGTGTGAACAGACTATGTCTAAAACAATTCTCTTTACGTACGAGACGTACTACGGAAGGGGATTTATTTGAGCTTATTTGTCGGAGGGGAGGGGAGGGAGGGACGGACTGAGGGGGTGGGAACCCGGGAGTAAAGGGTGCGGGAAAGTCTACGGGAGGCGGGAGAAGAGAGGGCGGGAAGCAAGATTCCCAAGGTGGCGTGAACCGGGAGAGCTCGGAAAACATTTCGCAACATTGCACAATATTTTGCAATAGAAAAAGCACAACGAGGCGGAACCACAACGGAAGAGGCGGGAACCGGGCGAGAAGTTTAGACGCCGTGTCGTAGGCTTGTCGTAGGCTTGTCGTAGGCTTGTCGTAGGCTTGTCGTAGGCTTGTCGTAGGCTTGTCGTAGGCTTGCCGTAGGCTTGCGTAGGCTTGTCGTAGGCTTGTCGTAGGCTTGTCGTAGCCCGCATGCGACAAAGTTATAAATCCCGACTGAAGGTTTACTACTTTTAGCGGCTACTAAATTTAGAGATTTTTCTTTCCCAAGTTTTAGCGACTTTCGGAGATTTTGGTTAGTCTGAAGTGTCAGCCGCCTCCTCGCGCCAACCTTCAGACTAAGATTTTGTTGTACTATTCGATTTTTAAATTTAGCGCATGATATCGCTAAATCCACTAAATAAGTAGCCGCTAACAATACTAACCTTCAATTATATTCGAAGCCAATTCCCTTCCACTAGCAACGTACTACATCTAGGTCACGGGTATAAATCCGTCTCAAAAAAGCAACAAGCTAAAATTAAAAATATCATTTCGTGTGTTCTTGACCGTTTTTATTTTTTTGAAAATAGAACGCCAATTAGGACAAATTTGCTACTCGAGTATTTCTCACAAAGCGGCAGAATCCGCATGGATTTCGTGCGATTTGGACACAATACTAAGCAATATAATAATTGTTTTCCTGCCAATGTTGTGGAAATTGAATCCTTTTCTTCAATTTAGTTTCGTCAACAGTTATAAAGTTGTCATCATGCTTCGCAGTAGTCTAGTCCCAGAAGAAGTTTTCTTTATTCTACATGTTATAAACTCAAGCGATTAACTAGAATTGACCGGTAAAAGTCCTGATTTCGATAAAATGATTAGAACTGTGTCAAACGTTTAGCGTTACTACTCAAAGCTAAAGCCAAATAAATTTTATAAAGATATCGGTTTAAAATAATACTATACGTTTTCTACGGCCGGAGAGAACGACGTTTTCTCGACTGCGAAATTCCTACCTGAAACTGAATTATTTAAAAGAACGATAAGAAATTAAAATTCATTTCGCGTAGACACAACCATTTTAAGTTTTGGAAAATAGAACTGTGACGAAATAAGGACAGAAATTTGCTATTCAACTATTTTTGTTGTTGTTGTTTTGAGACGTCAAACGAAGGACTTTTGTCACTGTGACGTGGACAAGTTTTCCTGGCACTGTGTTGGGGAAATTGGATCCTTTTTAGTTTGGTTTTACTCACCTTTTCGGAAATTGCCTGGCAAGAAAAATAAAGCATTTATTATGCATCTCCTAGAACTGCTTCGGATTTAAAGGGAAAATACGTGGGCCGCAAACTTCTCAGCTGTGCACTGTTTTTTTACAGCCTTAAAAAGAAATTAAATAAATTAGCACATGCACCTGCCATCCTCGAAGACCCGTGTCGACATTGGCGATCTCAGCTCTTCTCTTTTGCTCAGCTCGGAGAGAAGAGCTCGGCGTCTCGCGCAGCCAAAAACCGAAGGATCTGGGGTCGAGAATGACCAGTTAGTCGAGGCGAGACGAAGTTCACACGAACGGGCGAGAAGAGAGTCGGAGATGCTCACAGGCAGAAATCAGACCAGATCGTCATTTCTTAGCCAATGGGAAGCTCTCTTTTTTCCTCCAATCGACCATGTCGAAAGGTATATTGCTAAAATAGAATAAATTAAACCCACCTGGTGTGATCCATGACTGAGTGTCCTTGGTTACAAACAGAACACGCACAATTAAAATTTGGTGTTTGCGAGACGGAGTGGTCATTCGTTGCAGCTGATTCTAGCGTCAAGGAATCGGAGACTCATCTTGTACTGCTCAATTGCGTTCAATCAACTCTGGACCCCTTATCCATGCTGTAAGTAGTCTACACTTTTTAAAAGATAATAATAATTTGGATATAATTTGTTTAATTTGTTTTGGGCACGGATCGATCTGTAAGATGTAGATCAAATGTTTCAGCCGCACACTCCCCGAGCCCACTAGTTGATTTATTAATTCCGGTCTGCTTGCTCGTACACTCCCCGAGCCCACTAGTTGATTTATTAATTCTGGTCTGCTTGCTCGAACACCGTAATGATTATTAGGCGAACGTTAATAGTTTAAAAAACATTTCCCATGGCATCAGGTCATAGTCGCCGCAGGTTTAGGCGGCTTTAAAGGAGCTACGTCACAGATGGCGGTTTATGAAAAATCTTGAACTTATATGTAAGAAGTATGTCCCTGTCAGACTTGAACGTGAACGTGAAATTATAAATAAGTAAAATGGTAAAAATCATTACATACATTAAATGTGTATTCAAATTTTATTTGATGTATTCCAAAGCTGTTGGGCGTGCAAGGTAGTTCGGTATTTCAACTTCGTATTTCCTGCCATTACAATTAATAATCTAGTCGTGATAAGTCTCGAGAAGTATTTATCAACTCGCGCGATTCCACGCGCGTTCAGTGCCGCGACAGTGAGGAAAATGGTCGTTTGGGCGTGAGTTTTTCGAACTGTCTTCATGCTGTTTCACTGTCATCTGCAGGAATAACCAGCATTTTTATCCATTTAGAATGACACTCGTCGTTCTCCCTGTGCAATATGTTCTGACGAGTATTTTTATAACTTACATCAACATCTGTCTGATTAAAACTGTGTGGATGAGAGGAAAAAGGAAAGTTGCAATGCCGAGGTAAACAATGCATTTAAGGCCAAGATGATAGCCACAAGGATCAAAGGAATATCTCTTCTTATCGCTATTACGTTCGCATTCATCATTACGTACTTTTTCTTCTTAGGTAATGTAGCGCACACCCAGATAGCTAAGCCAAACCGTGACTTTTCAACTGATTTCATTATGCGCTATGATGCTACTGGTGGAATCGGATACCTCAACACTGTCATAAACGTCATAATTTATTTTGCTCAAATGAATGACTTCCGCGAATTGTAAATAATTTGTTTGTGTAGAAGCGGCGAGACAAACAACCAGGTCAGAATGGAAAACAAATTACTGCAAAACGTCAAGTCAATGCAACAGAGCAAAGGAACTGAAAATCACACAATCCAAGACTGATGGAGAATAGAGCGGTTTTTAATTGAATGTCGAAAGTAAACGGAATTGCTTTGATTTTGCTTTACTACACTCTGTCAATGGTTTAAAAAAAAACTCGCGCCACCTTCTCAACCAATCAGATGTAAAACCAAAACAATCGCGACTTGGCCACACGCGTTTTCCCGCGCTTGGCGTCGGTTGTTACGTGGCTTTGTTTTGAGTTCTCAGTGTGTAGTATACGTTTGTTTGTGATTGGCCGTTGCAATTATTGTGGTTTTGGTTCCGCGATACTCAATTGAAAACCGCTCCAAGTAATTCGTTTACAAAGTGCACATTTTATTTTTGTCGATGGGCCTTTCAATGAGCTGACCTAAAACCTAAAACCCAAAACCTAAACCCAACTAAAACCCCAGGTTTGCAAATTTACGTTGTTGTTCTAATAAGATCCTTCAGTTAACGTTTTAACCCCAGCAGGCAGTTCATGGAATGGTTCGTATTGCTGTGGACTATAATTTCACATGATTTCAAGCTGTGTCAATCTTATTTGTTATTTGATCCACTGGTTTATTAAGCTGAACATCTCAGAAAACACGGCTTGATGACTTGTTGTATGATTTCCAACATAAACGCACATGCACAAAGCTTCTCAGTCTTTGGTACAGGATCGTACTGTTTTAGTTTCTGCTGAACAAATATATCATATGCACTGCTCTAAGCGTTAGTTATCAGCATCTGTTTCCGTGGGTCTTTATTTTCGTTGAGAATAACAAACTAACGGAAATACCAACTGAAACTGTATCCGATATTCATGCGGGTCCATGCAGAATACGAAAACAAATTAATGGTGATGAATACAACTATATAAAGAGGTCAACATTCCTCGTCTGAAATCCAACACCAATGTAAGGGATATAAATTATCAAAGCATCAGTCAGTCATTCAATCTTCAAGGCAGATCGGCCAACATGGAGAACAAAAGAGCTAAGAGCTCGAACGTTCTCCTCTTTGGCCTTTCGGTCAATTTAATTCTTACGTTAAGTTCCCTGGCTTTCACTTGTTATTCGTTGCATCAATTTGATTCGCGCCTAACAGCAGTTGAACGAGGTTCACTGGTCACAAACCAACCAAATGAGCTTCCCAATCGCGTCATTGTTAAACCAACAACTACGCACTCGCGTCTAAGTGGATTGCAAATGAAGAAAACTGTCTTCAAAAGAGCTGTCAATAGAACATCTATGTGCCGCAAATGCAGCAGTGTCTGCTTAAACTCGAATGGACATCCAAATGTAAGTTGCTCTTTATTATGTGTGGTTATTTTTGAGGGGTTTTGTCCGGGAAAAGGGGGGGGGGGGGGGTGTGTGTGTTCCCTGGGTACCAGTATCTTCCTTCGTGGGTGTGGCACGAATTCTTTTCACCCCAAAGAAGTCACTACCAATTCTAAAATAAAACTAGTTCTTGTCATACCGGTATTTTGTCCGACTGAATTACCCTAAGAGGTACCAGGATAACTCGAACCGTAGTCGTTTTAGATATACTCTAAGCTGTACCAAACTATGTATTTTAACCCCTAAAAGTTACGACGATCACCCCCGTCGGTCACTTTTATATGGGAGTCCCCCCGGGGCGATTTGTTTGTAATGGAATTAATTTACTCGCTCCCCTTGGCCTTGCTAAATTTCGCTCAGTAGATTCCATCCCTCGATTCCTCCATTCTCAAGGGATAGTTGAAAGTGCCAAATCTTACTGCCTGCCTCGCATAAGTGACTAGCTTCTGTTGGTTTCAAATATTACATTGGCGTGCACGTATGAACATTAAAAGTCAAAACAGACAAATATAGCAATCATTAAATTGATCCAAGCTATGCTACTTCATTTCATTTATTGAATCGAACTGTTGATTCAACTTATTATTTCCGAATGGGTCGACCACTGGATTACAAAAATAGAACGTTTTCTTCTTTTTACTAAGAATCTAATAATCACGTGATTTAGTTGAGCATAAAGGCTTCCTTTAGCATAATGGCTTGTTTATTTAGCGTATATTATAATTGTAATTAATACAGTCGAGTGTCGTGTGTCGTGTGTCAGAGTTGGCTCGCAGTTGTGCCAATCTCGCTTAGTAGACAACAATACTTGTTCCCGACTGTGTTGGTAATCAGTGCCAAGGGCAAAACCAGCAAGTGTGGACAGTGTGGTCATATTTTCCGTCAATTATGTGTACGTCATGTAGTTGACTTAATCTGCTTTAGCTACAACGGAACCCTCCAGGCTGTGACAGTTGATCTGTTTTTAATTGACACATCATGAGATACCTTATCAATGAGCGATGATCACCTGGATTATCACGAAAACTACATCTTCCTTGCTTATTTTTTTTATTGTTTTGCTTGATCTTTATTTTTTTTACTGTGACTGTTTTGAGGACAAGGCTACACAAGTTTACTTTGAGCAGCTATTTCGATTTCTGGTACCCATGCACCTACTGTTTTGTAAAGATCTTGAGATGAAAAAAATCCTAAAAAAAACTTAGAAATAAAACGCTTGGCTAGCGTGTTGTTTCTTGCCGGATCCCTTGTTTTAGAATGCACGTGCCACACGTCACTTGAAGTGTAACTTAAAGTGATTGCAAGGCTGGCACTACGTCAAAAGGGCAGATTTATTGGCCGATATTTCGACCAGCAGAACTAGTCTTGCTCAGGGCCAAGGCAATAATAAAATAGCCTGTTTTATCAGACTGGTCAGCTTCACACTAACTTGAACACAATTTGTATCTTCAATCAACAGAATTTGACCGTGGAACGAAGTCAGGACAAGATAGTTTGCGTGGAAGGTATTTACCATGATATTTATGCGTATTACACAGTTGGAACTTAAGCTTATCTCAGTTTCTGTCTAAGACTTGCATCACTAGAAGCTACTAGACTCGGATACTAGACTTAAACTTTACGGCGGTCAAATGCTCGAGCACACTGTGCGCAAAGGCGTACATTCTGGTCGCCCGCGCGCGAATTTCCCGCGCAAATTTGAAAGGAAAACCATTACAAAATCCAGTGTCACGCAAAATTTGCGAGAAAAATCGAAACCTTGATAGTAATTTGCGAAGGAAATAAAAGTAGGTAAAAGAAGAAGTTTAGACGTTCAGTATATTTCCAGAATTCTATTGATTTATCTTTCTTTTTTGGATGTTTACAAAAAAAGTTAGATGTGTTAATTTTAATACACGGTGTAATGTTGAGGTTTGTTGGTGTGGTTTATTTTTGTTCGCATGCCCAGACGTTTGACTGTGGTGGAGACCTAACCCAGCACAGGTTACATGCTACAATTTTTTTTGGCATGTTTCTGGATACTCACTGATCAGATCATGTTTTATCTAGTAAATACTAAAGCACCGTGTCTCTCGCTATATATTTCTGTGTATAGCATGTGTGAATCAGGTATTCAGAATACACAAATTCTTATCACAACTCACATTGATTGAAACTCAGGTCGTGTATAGCATGTGTGACCATAGTTAATAGAGGGAAATGGTTATGAAGCCCAGCAAACTTCAAAGGAAGCAAACAAGAGGCCAAGATTTATGCTGGAAGGTTCATGACCGTGGCACATCTTTTGTTTTGAGCTCATTCACTATGCATGAATTACGTAATCGCAACGTTTCTATTGGTTAGTTGCTTGAACACACGTTACCACCTATTGTATTTTGTCAGGCTTTGTGCACGGTTCAACCCCCAAAATAGCGAACAAAAACATATAACAAAGAACTTTGGCGGGCTTCATAACCATTTCCCTCTATTAACTATGGTGTGAATCAGGTATTCAGAATACACAAATCCTTATCACAGCTCACATTGATTAAAACTCAGGTCGTGTTGGACCTCAAGGTCCCCCAGGCCCACCCGGTTCAAACTGGTCCTACTGGTGCCCAGGGCCCTCCTGGAAAAGAGGAAGAAAGGGAACAAGGGGTTTAGCTGGTTCCCCAGGAAAGCGAGGCAGCAGGGGATCACCAGGAGCCCTGGGGCAACAGGTCCCCCTGGGGCAACACGTCCACCTGGGGCAACAGGAGCCCCTGGGGCAAAAGGTCCCCCTGGGGCAACAGGTCCCCCTGGGAAATCAACTCAACATAAAACAGACCGAAGTAATGGACCCAATTAGGTAAGATATGTTGGATAATTGACGCTGTAGTGTGTTGTGATGAAACAATCAATGTTTAAAACAACTTATGCTATAAGACGATGTATCGGGAAAAGCCGATAGATCAATTTTAAATCTAGTACGATGCAACACAAGTTTTAATATGAGTATATGTATGATACTGGACCTGCCACACGTGCATTGGCAACAGACGCACTTGTAAGCCTCTTTCCTGGAAGAATTTACTATGCAGAAGAGCAGAACATTGGGCAATATTTACATACAAGTCACTGAATAATCTGTTTTCACATACTTTTCAGGGTAATCTTAATAGAGACTTACACGGATATGATACTAGATCCAGACATAACATCCGCAGGCCCAGTGCAAGTACAAGATGGCACAAGACAACTATTAACTTTGCAGCAGACGTTTAGAAATTAGTAGGGGACGTTAAAGAACCTGTGGTCTGGCCTATTCACATTGTTCTTTCATCTCATATCTCATGGGTAGGGTGGGTGGGTGAGATCATAATGGACTGATAGCCGCTGCCAGAGGCGCCCTTGGAAGCTGAAGTCCGAACTCATCCTTCACTGATGTAAAACAGACATGTATGTTTGTCTGTTATTTCACGACATTACATTACTTAACACGTTTAGAACAGTTTAGATATATATCTCTAAAATCTGTAAATCTGGGAATCTGTAAAAACAATCGGTAGCTTCACAGGCTCATGCACGAAGAGAATTCGACAACGCTGATTGGAAGTAGTAGATTTTAAAAAAATGTTTAGACACACTTGTGCCAAACTTTATTGACCTAGCAGAGATTTTTGTGTCATAGATTATCATTGTTCCTGCCCTAAAAGGCGTTAGAAAAGAAGATTTGCTTTGACCATATTGGTTTTTCTCGTTTGAACTTCTAGCCACTGCAACTGGGACCTATACAGTCCATTACTGATAAGTTATCCAATAATGACGTAAAATATTAGGTAAAATAAAATTTGTTTTGCAGAATTACCACACTTCACTACAACGCTTTCTCCTTCTGTGACGTTTAAAGAGAATCAAAACGTCACATTGCGTTGCAAAGCAGCTGGGTTTCCACCGCCAGTGATCACGTGGTCTAAAAATGGTCACGTGATAGAAGAAGATGAGAAGAAAGTTTCAGGAAAGAAACTTGGAAATAAAGGGAATTCAGTTTGAAGACCGCGGTATGTACACCTGTATAGCGGAGAACCTGTTGGGCAGAGTTCAACTATCAGTCAATGTAACTGTCAATGGTATGTAATTAATTCAGCCCACATTAACAAACACGCGGTCTTGTCCTTGTTCGACCATCAATAATTCCTTGAAGGAGTAAATGTAAACTTGAGGAGTTGTACCATAGAGCGGTTTTCAATTGAGTGGCGTGAAACCAAAACCAAAGCAATTACATTGGCCAATCACAACAAACGAAAACAACACAATGAACCAATGAGAACACTCGAAGCAAATACACGTAACCCGCGCCAAGCGCGGGAAAACGCGTGTGCCCATGTCGCGATTGGTTTTGGTTTTGCATATCTGATTGGTTGAGAAGGGACGTGGCGCGAGTTTTTTGAACCAATCATAGAGCGTAGGAAGCAAAATGCAGTGATTACTTTCGACAGTCAATCGACTGAAACCTCTCTATCGTGAGATATTTGTACTCGTTTTGCGCCTTATTTGTACTCTATTGACTGCAATAATGGATAATAAAAAAGTGCCCAACATCATATATTTTATGCCAATATTTCTATATTTTTTTCTTCCAGTACCAACAAAATTTATCACAGAGCCAAAGAGTTCTGTGACCGCTTACAAGACATGGGACACGATTGTGAAGTGTGACATTTTTGGCCTCCCCTTCCCTGAGATTACATGGACAAGATCACACAAGAAACTTCCAATCAACAGACATGTCTTAGCTGGGAAGAAACTTACGATTAAAAACACAACAGGGGACGATGGTGGTGCTTATGTATGCCAAGGAGCTAATGAATTGGGAATGTAATGTCAGTGATATGGATCATTGTAAAAGATGTGGGTAAGCTAAGAATATCAAATCAAAGGATCCTATGAGCTGACTCGTAAATGATAAATTAATTTGCATAAATTAATAGCGCGATTGCAGTTTACAGCCCATCGACCGACCGACCGAGTGAAATTAGTCCACAAATGCTATAACCAGCTCATTGCTTTCGCATTTGGGGAGTTAAAAGTGAAACCTTTTTGTGAATGAAAGCACGTTTGTAACGGTGTCGTTTACTTGTTTCTTTAAGTGAATCCTTCCATTGTGTCCAGACCCCCCAGGGACATTCAAGTACAGAATGTGGGTGATACTGTAAAGTTGAATTGTTCAGCTCGTGGCTCGCCGCTACCTCAAGTCAAATGGTTCAAGGATGGACGACGTGTTATTTCTACGGCTGCAATGTATGACGGGACAGCTTTGATAAAGAGTGAATTAGTCATTCATCGCTTCAAGCCGAGTGACGCTGGGGTCTACACGTGTCTATTTCATAATGAGAAGAATAAGACAGCGCAAGCCAACACAACCCTGAGTATGTGAACGATTTGTTTATTTATGGCGGGGGGGGCGGGGGGGGGGGTGGGGCAGTCTAGGGGAGGCGGGAGAAGAGAGGGCGGGAACCGGGAGAAATAGGAAAAAATTCGCGACAATGTGTAACATTTTTTTTCAATAGAAAAAGAACAAAGAGGCCACCTAGTTATTGGCCTAAGTTCCCACGTCAGTTTCCTGCAGCTGGTAGAGCGTCCGACCGGTGTGCGGAAGGTCGTAGGTTCGACTCCTGTTGGGGGAACTAGGAATTTTTTTCGAGTAGCTTGTGTCACTGACTGAATCATAGGGCCGCAGAAAATGTAGCGGTTTCTGTAATCACATTTGTTTTTCCGGGAATAACATCTTTCATAATTACCCTGTTATTTTTACCTTTAAGCCTTAGTCAATTGTGGTGATCCTGGTTCTCCATTTAACGGACAAAAACATGGCTCACGATACTGGACTGATGAATCTGTGACGTTCATTTGTCATCCGGGATATCGCTTGATTGGTCCGGCCACTAGAATGTGTCTGCCTTCCGGTAACTGGAGTGGTATACAACCTTCATGTAAGCGATGGGATTCTATACTCAACTTAACAAATAGATTAGTTATACTGAGATGCATCGATGACGTCAAAATGTGGTAAGAACAAAAAAGTGGCCAACGAGATAAAGTCGAGCGGGTCGCTGATGTTCTAGTCTGAAGTGTGTGGGGTTGGAGCGAGGAGGGGGTTGGAGCGAGGAGGCGGCTGACACTTCAGACTACTGATGTTCTTACCACTACTGTTTTTGATAAATCGTTGGGTCCCCGACGGTGAAAATAGTTTTTTAAAACTTTTGCCGATAACAACTTGGACTATGAACGCTGGTCATGCGCTCGAGAGACACCACGCAGTGACGTCATCTATGCGTCTGTCCTCTGATCGCGTCTGATAGATCATGAGCAATATCTCAGTTATTGCATAACATATTATGCAGTTATACTTTACGTTTTACGGTAACGTCTGTAACAAGAAAATGGTACAAATGTAAGAATTGAAGAGGAAACTGTTGAACTAAAAAATCAAGCATGAGCATACTAGATCAAGCATTGCTCGGACTTGTTTTGTTCTAGCTTGTAGAGAGGTTTTCAGTAGAGTGTCGTAAAACCAAAACGGCAAAGCAATTACAATGGCTAATCACAACAAACATAAACAACAAAATGAACCAATGAGAACTCGGAGCAAATACACGTAACTGGCGCCAAGCACGGGAAAACGCCTGTGACCAAGTCGTTATTGGTTTTGGTTAGGTGGCGCGAGTTTTTTAAACCAATCATGAATCATAGTAAAATAAAACCAAAGCAATTCCGGATTACTTCCGACACAGGAATACCACTCTAACTCATTATTATTCCCGTCACTACTTTTAAATGAAGGTCACAGAACTTGTCCTCCTTTGGAAAGCTTGGAGTATGGTCTTACTCACGGACAACAATACTGGGAGGGAAAACACATTTCATTCACCTGTAATCCTGGTTACTGGCTAAAAGGATCACCACAACGTCGCTGCCTTAACAATGGTACTTGGACAGGAGTTCAGCCTTCATGTATAGGTAAGAGGCATTTTAAAATAATATTATTTATAACGGTACGTATTTAACTAATGATTCCAAAACATCAAAATACACTGAATAGAAGCTGGAGGAAAAACGAAGATAAATGTGAAGACAGATACGCATATTCTTTTGTTAATAAAACGGCGTTCTATACATGGAGAGAAAGAAACATTGTTTTCGCGTCGAGAGCAGAACGTGAGCATGTTTTCCAAGCATAAATTATCCGTTTCTATTTCCGTTTAATTTTTCGTTGTTATCTTGTTTTAAATTATCTATGACTAACGTGCTAGACCAGCTTTCCAACAATGAAAACTCGAAATACAGCTGAAAGTAAAGTTCCTTGGCTTCGAGCCCGAATGAATGGGATATCTGGGGTTCAAAAGAGCAAATATTAAGTTGTAAGTGTAACCCTGCAAGAACCGTTCGCTTGTAAAACGATACTCTTCCTCCATGCAAGCAACAACTAAATCATTTACGTGCGTGTAACTGAGAAGGGAGTGATAGTTTCACGCCAATAATGTTTGTTTCTTCTTTCAGGGACGATAATAATACAATCAAATATTATCCAAGGCAATGAATTCTTCTTCATTCGTCTCACTGGATTTCTGGATCCCGTGGTTGGTTCTCATCCATATTGGAAGCTGTGTTACCGCGCCTCCACTCATAGCTGGGCGTCAAGTACCTTTCATAGCAGATGTGATGCTAAACGTAACACGGTGACCATCATCAAAAAGAACCAGTTCGTGTTTGGAGGATTCACTGACATTCCTTGGGGTATGGATCAGTATAATAATAAAAATACGGGTCTCGAAGAACCTCGTGAACGAAATAAAATTTAACGAAATTTGGATCCGATTGTTGGATTTTAGGGTGCATTTTTGGGCGAAAGGGTAGAGGTGTTCAGTTCTGCTGGCAGTCTGTGTGTATAACTTCCCCTGGCTGGTAAATCTGTAATGTTAATACAATATAACAAAGCCAGCAAAGTCGCGCGATGTGGACCACTGTTCTTGGCTACGTTTTGAGTACCGCGTATTCAATGTAAACTTCACTGCGCTAAGCTTGGAGCAATTCTTGAGGAGTCGTTCCTTGTCCAACTCGCAGTGTAATTAACAAAAAAAGAAAACAACAAAAAAAGGACCCGGGCGGATACGAACCCGGGCCGCTGGGTCCCGATGATCAGATTGACAGGCGAGTAAGGATGGTGTTTGGCAGAAGAAATAAATAAAGAAATGTGACTGTACTTGATCCCGCCTGTGCTCCTTGCCGACAAAATCACAAACCTCGTACGCTCGACCTCGCTTCGTGAGGAATAAACAGCTATTGTCACTTTTTTTAATGCATGATTGTTATTAACCTATCAGTATGGGTAAACAGGCGGAGTGCGTGAACCATGAAATACTGCCAATCGGCGATGATATCTGCAATTTTAAGAAAGGCTGGTATCTTCAGACAACCTCAGACGTACCAGGGAAAGTGCATGCCAAACACCTCCCCCCCCCCCCCCCCCCCCTTCTCAAACACCAACTGAAGAGACGAACACGAAACGAATGCAAAATAGAATCCATTTTTAAAACGTGATGTATAAAGTATGTGCCATTTTCTAGGGCAAAATATGGACGGTGACGCATAGCCACATATACTTATTACTGCATTATTTTTTCTTCTTTCTTTCATTCAGTGTAAAAGTTATTACCCAGACCCTTCCCAGCCTGTGTGTCTTGCTGGCGTGTACATCCGGGCCATTTTCCATGCTACACGTCAATCTTAAACCGTTCCAGAACACTCTACGGTTGCCAAACAACACTGAGATTTTCAGAAATATGAGCAAATTATATAACGAAGAAAATGTAATTTAACAGAAAACTAACATAATGCTCCTGACTTACTGATTTGCACGCTCTTCTTGGTGTTGCAATAGAGCAGCTCTCTTAGTATTTCCGTGTGATTACACGTCGCTTATTATAACAAGGTTCGCTGCTGATTAAAATGACTAAGATAATATGCCACGCTCGACATGTAAAATGTAACCTGGCATGGAGACTATCAGGATAAAATTACAAATTTGCCAACTTTCCTTTGTGCTGGAATTTATCTAATACCGCGAGAGACTGGGATACAATGAGTAAGGTTAACGGCAGATATCGAACATGGCCTATTACCCTCTCTTGTTAATATCATTTATTTGTTTTTTATATCTTGTTTTTTCAAATTCAGTTTCAGAGTCCAGTAGTGGATATGGTTCTACTTCCAACGCGTTCATTTTCTCTCTCCGCAACAAAGAAGGACTAGGACCTTTTAAAAGCGCGGTGACAAAGCCGTCATATGCAATTTTCAGGTACTCATCTTATGGTCCAACATTTGGTGCCGGGCACGACATCCACATTGCAAACAATGCCAACAGTAACACCAATTCACGCACAAACTTTGGTCACTCCTACTCTGTTCCAAGTGGAGTACAAGACAAGAGAACAATCCTGGCTGGGACTTACAACTTCTCACCTGATGAAGTGGAGGTGTTTTATCTTGGTTAATTCACAAGATGTGGCGATTAATAAACGATAAACTGTTCATACATATTCAGTTATTTACTTGGTGCCGGTGTTGTAGTTTTTTGACCGTGTCAAAATATACCGGTGTCGAAATGTTAACAAAAGTGTATTTATAAAGCTAGTAGCTCTGTTTCTAATGGAAAAGATACAGTCCGTGTAAAAAATATGCACTTTCTTTTCGGGTTGGTATTTTTAATATTTCGTTTTCATTGTTATAACTATACCGATATATGTAGTGCCTTTGGAAAAAATATATTTCTATTAGCAATAATCAAATATTCAAGGTAATTTATGAAAGTGATAGTCATAATCTACAATTCGCTCAATAGTTTTTTTTTGGTTAAGGTTGTTAAGGCTTTTCTTCAAAACGTTTTAGAATATAAATTAATATATTAAAATATTTCCTGTGATGTAAGAATTGAATAGAAATAAATTACCGTGTGAACAGACTATGTCTGAAACAATTTTCCTTACCGAACGAGACGTACAACGGAAGTGGATTTAATTGGGCTTATTCGGAGGGGGGTGGGGGGGGGGGGCTGAGGGGGTGGGAACCCGGAAGTAAAGGGTGCGGGAAGTCTACGGGAGGCGGGAGAAGGGAGGGCGGGAAGCAAGATTCCCAAGGTGGCGGGAACCGGGAGAGTTAGGAAAAATTTCGCAACATTGCGCAATATTTTGCGTGTACTCGCGAGTTGACATTTACGGCACACAAGTTTGTACAGTCGGAATAAGTACCAGTTGATGATAATTAAAAAATACCGCCTCCGAGACGGGACTGAGCCCGCAGTGTTCGAACCAGAAGTTGCTAAGCAACATGACGCATGTGCTGGCGCGATTGCTTTCAGAGTACTCGTGAGTGCTCGTGCTAGTTTCTGATTGGATAAAAAGATTCGGAAACTCTTCGAGTGCTTCAACGAAGATTTGCCAAAACCGGCACTTGTTCCCCCACTGATTTATAAGTTTACAAACTTCCGTTGAATTGGACTCCGTTTGGCCACAGCTACAGCCACGAATTGATCCAGAAGTCAAGAAATCCCAAGTTCAATCAAATTCTTTATTCATTAGGGCGTCATTCTTTAAAAAAATATATATTTGTATAAACTAATTTCTGTTTTCTTATTTGGCTGCTTTGAGTTTCTTCGTTAGTGTGTTATTCTCTTCTTTCATCTGTTTGAAGTCTGCTGAGATACGCTCCAAGTTATAGTCGCTGTGTTTTTCTGACTTTCCATTTCAATCTGTAATAAAAGTAACATAAAACAATCCATAACTAATGCGCCAGCGATATCGCAGCGGTCACCTATATCCGGGTGCTAAATGCAGAAGGAGAGCGAGAACTGGGGTGAATCTAAAACGGAATCTAAAGACAAGTTTCTTTCAAAGGAAATAATATCTTAGGAAGAATAAACTTTGGCAAAAAGCTATGTTGGAATATAGAAAACTTTAAAACCAGTAAAACATCCTGATGCAATAACTGGTGCTGTGACCCGAGTTCTGTCGAGCGATATTCTAACGACACAGTAGTGACAATCAAAATGAAGCAAAAAACATGTCACCGATGATAAGCGCGGGAAAACATGTCACCAATGGAAAGCGCGGGAAAACATGTCACCGGTAGTAAGCGCGGGAAAAGTGACGTGCGCCAACTCACGCTTGGTTTTGTTTAGCACCTGATTGGCCGAGAAAAAACACTTTTGCCTTGATTGGCTAGAGCATGTTGCATGAGTTTTATGAACCAATTAAAAAGCTGAGCAAAAGAAAAATACAACTGAAAGCAAACACATAATTATTTTGACAGTCGTTAGAAATTCCCTCTATTATGGAGTCATTTTCACATTGAAAATGTCTGTAATATCCTATTCTCCTGGACAGTAGAAGTTTTACGAGAAGAAATAGATCATTCTCGCAGCCAGTCCGTTTATAAATAAGTGAATTTCCTACAGTAATTTTAGAGTCATACCTGATCCTCTAAATCTCGTATTTCTCTCACTATTAATCCCGTCTCCTCCACTGATTGAATTAGCTCCTTACAGTTCTGAAACACCGTGAATAAGATTATTATACACTCGTTCTTGTCCCAGTACAGTATGTTCTTCCAAGTCAGTTTTTATAACTCACATAAACATCTGTCTGATTAAATCTGTGTGGGGTAAGAGGAAGGAGAAACGTCGGCAATGCCGGGGTAAACAATGCGTTTAAGGCCAAGATGATAGCCACAAGGATCAAAGGAATATCTCTTCATGTCGCTATTACGTTCGCCTTTATCATGGCGTACTCAGTTTTTCTATCTAGGTAATGTAGCGTACACCCAGATAGCTGAGCCAAACCGTGACTTTTCAACTGATTTCATTATCCGCTATGCTACTGGTGGCATCGCATACCTCAACACTGTCATAAACGTTATAATTTACTTTGCTCAAATGAATGACTTTCGTAGGAGCGGTAAGGCGAACGACCAGGTCAGAATGGAAAATCAAATTACTGCATGAACGTCATGATCAAGCCAATGCAACAGAGGAGCCAAAGGAACTGAAAATCACGCAATCCAAGACTGATGTAGAGAATAGAGCGGTTTTAAATTGAGGGTCGAAAGTAATCCGAAATTGCTTTGGTTTTGCATTATGCTAAACTCTGTGATTGGTTTTAAAAAAACTCGCGCCACCTTCTCAACCAATCAGATGTAAAACCAAAACCAATCGTGACGTGGTGACACGTGTTTTCCCGCGCTTGGCGCCGGTTGTAACGTGTCTTTGTTTTGAGTTCTCAGTGTGTACTGATACGTTTGTTGTGATTGGCCATGGCAATTATTTTGGTTTTCGTTCCGCGATACTCAATTGAAAACCGCTCCAAGTAATCCGTTTACAAAGTGCACACTTTTTTCGTCGATGGGCCTAATTCAATGAGCTGACCTAAAACCTAAAACCCAAAGCCTAAACGCAACTAAAACCCCAGGTTTGCAACTTCACGTTGTTGTTCTAATAAGATCCTTCAGTTAAGGTTTTAACCCCAGCAGGCACTGAGTTCATGGAATGGTTCGTGTTGCTGTGGAATATAATTTCACATGATTTCAAGCTGTGTCAATCTTATTTGTTGTTTGATCCACTGGTTTATTAAGCTGACCATCTCAGAAAACACGGCTTGATGACTTGTTTTATGATTTCCAACATAAACGCACATGCACAAAGCTTCTCGGTCTTTGGTACAGGGTCGTACTGTTTAGTTTCTGCTGAACAAATATATCATATGCACTGCTCTAAGGGTTAGTTATCAGCATCTGTTTCCGTGGGTCTTTATTTTCGTTTAGAATAACAAACTAACGGAAATACCAACTGAAACTGTATCCGATATTCATGCGGGTCCATGCAGAATACAAAAACAAATTAATGGTGATGAATACAACTATATAAAGAGGTCAACATTCCTCGTCTGAAATCCAACACCAATGTAAGGGATATAAATTATCAAAGCATCAGTCAGTCATTCAATCTTCAAGCAGATCGGCCAACATGGAGAACAAAAGAGCTAAGAGCTCGAGCGTTCTCCTATTTGGCCTTTCGTTCAATTTACTTCTTACGTTAAGTTCCCTTGCATTCACGTGCTATTCGTTGCATCAATTTGATTCGCGCCTAACAGCAGTTGAACGAGGCTTACTGGTCACAAACCAACCAAATGAGTTTCCCAATCGCGTCATTGTTAAACCAACATTGTTAAACCTTGCATTCGCGTCTAAGTGGATTGCAAATGAAGAAAACTGTCATCAAAAGAGCTGTGGATAGAACATCTATGTGCCGCAAATGCAGCAGTGTCTGCCGCAAATGCAGCAGTGTCTGTTTAAACTCGAATGGACATCCAAATGTAAGTTGCTCTTTATTGTGTGTGGTTATTTCCGTGTTCCAAATACCGTCTCTTTTGCATCCATATTTGAGGGGTTTTGTCCCGGGAGGGAGGGGGAGGGAGGACTCCCAGGGTACCAGTATCTCCTTTTGTAGAGGGGGTTGGGCATTGGCCTTCCTTTTGTAGGTGTGGCTTGAATTCATTTATACCCAAAGAAGTGCTAATTCTCTAAAAGGACACTGACCGGGATAACTCTAACGGTAGTCACCCTAAGCGATACCAAGCCACGAATTTTAACTCCTAAAAGGTCCCTGAAAGGTTTGACGATCACCCCGTCACTTTCATATGGGAGTCCCCCCCACACCCCCCCCCCCCCCCCGGTGCGTTTTGTTTGTAATGGAATTAATTTACTTCGTCCTCTTGCTAAATATCGCTCAGTAGATTCCATCCCTCGATTCCTCCATACTCAAGGGATAGTTGAAAGTGCCAAATCTTACTGCCTGCCTCACATCAACTAGTTTCTGTTGGTTTTATCACATTGGCGTGCAAACAAACATAGCAATCTTAAAAATCTTGAAATTGATCCAAGGTACTTCATGCATTTCATTATTGAATCCAACTGTTGATTGAATTAATCATCTCCGAATGGGTCGTCCACTGTGTTACAAAATAGAACATTTTCTTCTTTTTATCAGACAAGTATCTAAATAATCACGTGATTATTCAGTTTAGCATAAAGGCTTCTTCAGCATAAAGGCTTCCTTTAGCATAAAGGCTTCCTTTAGCATAAAGGCTTCCTTTAGCATAAAGGCTTGCCAGGTGTGGCTTGCTTCTTTAGCGTACATTCTAATTGCAATTGATATAGTCGTGTGTCGTGGCTTGCAGTTGTGCCAATGTTTAGTAGACAACAATAGCTGTCCCCGACTGTGATAGCTATCAGTGACAAGGAAAACCAACAAGTGTGGTCATATTTGTCCCGTCAATTATGTGTACATCATGTACATCGTTATAACTTAATCTGCTTTAGCTACAACGGAACAAGTTTCTCCAATCAGACGGAGGCTACGTTTCGCGGTTATCTGAGACCTCCAGGCTGTGGCAGTTGATCTGTTTTTAATTGACACATCATGAGATACCTTATCGTCAATTAGCGATGATCCCCTGGATTGAGTGCTTCAAAATGTTATCACGAAGCGGACCGTGCTAAACCACGAACAGCGAAACACCGAAACAGCTATTTTTTCTTATTTTTTTTAGCGAAACTCCGAAACAGCTATATATTTTTTTTAATGGTTATATTTTGCTGATATAACTTCCGATGGAAAGCTAAAGCTGTGTGCGATCATGTGAAACAGTAGTCCCGATCAAGTTATTTGGGACAAGGGTTGCGTGACGACGCAAACATTGGCAAAAAACATGAGCTCGCGATCTTGGATAAGTACTCCAAATAAAAAAAAGGCTACTACCCAAAAACTTTAAGGCCGCTTGTAGATCCTCCCTTATACTAGTGATAAGCGAAGAATGTCTTCCTCGCGTTGGATTGTTGACATACCATAATCCGAATTTGCATTCGGCAGTCGGACTTTAACCAGCAAACGCCCAGTTTAAAGCTTTCCGAAGCTTCTAAGCCTATACCTAAATGGTTAGTGGATTTATTTCCAGTTGTACTGGCTCAGTCAGAAAATTATAAAGATCCTCGCAGCGAATGAACGATCCACTTGGGTACGGGCAAGCTGTGATGCATGTCTGGTGCGCGGCGAATTTTCCGGGAATTTCGGTTGACTTTTTTTAGAAAACGACCGGCTTTGAAAAATTATATTACGGATTTCTGAAGGAAAAATTATATACACCCACCACAGTAAAAAGCGTTTTTATCGTGTACAACTCATTCATTCATTCGCATTCATGATTTTACAGATATATTTCTATAGCCACCAAAGAAGCGGTGAAATGTACATGCAAGGAGCCCAAAACAAAACGACGACAATTCGTTTATATGATCGAACGTTACTGAAGTTATTGCGAGCTTTACAAAAAGTCTAGTAGAACGGCCCGGGCTGTTTTCCAATTAAATTTGACAAAACCATTTAGCTAGCTTTCCGATTATATAAACGTAAAGAAAAACGCGAGGTATTCTCTGTTCTCCAAGAAGGTATAAATTACTGAGAAAAGATGCATATGGCGTACCGTAAGGTCTCACAATCGCACATACACTGCATTCCTTGCCCTTCTTTGTTCTGTCCATCGGATCAGTAAATAACCATTAAAAAATAGCTGTTTCGTTAAAAAAAAAAAAAAAGCTGTTTCGCTGTTTCGGTGTTTCGTTTCGCTGTTTCGTGGTTTAGCACAGTCCTCACGAAGCTTTCTACAAACTACATCCTTTACTATTCATTGCTTATTTTTTTATTGTTTGCTTTGACTATTTTTTTATTGTGACTTTTGTGAGGACAAAGCTACAAGTTTAACAGCTTATTAACTTTGAGCAGTTATCTCGATTTCTGGCACCCATGCACCTATTGTTATGTAAAGGTCTTGTGATGCACAAATTGTGCCGGCTTCAAACTAATTTGAACACAATTTGTATCTTCAATCAACAGAATTTGACAGCGGAAAGAAGTCAGGACAAGATAGTTTGCGTGAAAGGTATTTACCGTAAGATTTATGTGCAACCCTTCTAACATTTGCGTCACTAGAAGCTACTAGACCTAACCTTCAGGCTGTCAATTTCTCGAGCATGCGCAAAAGCGTAAATTCTGGTCGCCGCTTGACAATTTCCCCGCGCAATTTTATAGGAAAACCATTGCAACAATCCGGCGTCACGAAAATTTGCGAGAAAAATCGAAACCTCTATTGTAATTTGCGAAATGAAATAAAAGTAAGTCTGAGGAAAGTTTAGACCTTTCAAACACAAAGTTTAGTATATTTCCAGCATTCTGTTGATTTATCTTTCTTTTTGGACGTTTACAGAAAAAAGTTAGACGTGGTTAAAACAAGGTATAATGCATATGTTGAGGTTTTTCGGCGTAGTTTTTTTTGTTCGCATGCTCAGCTGGACGTTTGACTGTGGTGGAGACCTAACCCAGCACAGGTTACCTGCCACAATTGTTTTGGCCGAGTTTCTGGATACTCACTGATCAGATCATGTTTTATCTAGTAAATACTAAAGCACCGCGTCTCCTACTATATATTTCTGTGTATAGCATGTGGGAATCAGGTATTCAGAATACACAAATCCTTATCACAACTCACATTGATTAAAACTCAGGTCGTGTAGGACCTCAAGGTCCCCCAGGCCCAACCGGTTCAACTGGTCCTACTGGTGCCCAGGGCCCTCCTGGAAAAAGAGGAAGAAAGGGAACAAGGGGTTTAGCTGGTTCCCCAGGAAAGCGAGGCAGCAGGGGATCACCAGGAGCCCCTGGGGCAACAGGACCCCCTGGGGCAACAGGTCCCCCTGGGGCAACAGGTCCCCCTGGGAAATCAACTCAACATAAACCAGACCGAAGTAATGGAACCCAATTAGGTAAGATATGTTAGATAATTGACGCTGTAGTGAGTTGTGATGAAACAATCAATGATAAAACAGCTCTTGTTTTAAGATGATGTAGCACAGTGTCCAAAAATTATCGTTCATTATAAAGTTGACTCATACATGTATTTACCGTTAGTACGCAAGCAACAGTGCTTAATGCTTTCAACATTCAACTTGAGCAGGCTGAAACAATTGCAGAAAAGCGCGGGAAAATAGCAACTGTAACCAGGGCGCTGGAATGGATGGGCGGTGAAACGACCACTGCGCTCTTGTGCGATGTTTGATGCGGAGTGAGACTGGGTTTGAGCGCCCTCGAGAGCGCTCGCGTTCAAAACATGTCGGCAAATGAAGTTCAATAGCTGATGCAGAAAAGGGATTGCCACAAGAGAACGGTACGGGATCTCCAGTTAGTTTTTTGTAGAATGAACATGTCAACATGTTGGTAAAGCTGTAAGCAATAAAGAACGGGTTCAATATGTAAAATCAACAACGATTTTATTTAAAATAAGTCGAGCTGCTTCGAAACGCGTTGCTCTTTTAGTGTGGGCGCGAAAAGACAGACGTTGATTGCCTACGATCTAAACCAAACAAAACGTTAATTTTCGGCGTATGCATAGAGCAACCTTCGATTTTTTCATCAGTGTAAATTTCATTTTGAACTTTTTTGAACTTTTTGTGCTACACGCCATAGACGTCAGTGCACAGTTGTTCTCTCATAATACGGTGAAATTGGTCATTTGACGTTGTTGTTTTGCAGACCGGACGGCTAAGAAATGTACCAAGTGCAGAGCCATTGTACGAGAACGTCACAAAACAATAGGTGTAATTAGGCAGTACAATGGCTTTGCACGCGTGCGTTTAATTTACATATTGGTACATTTCGTAGCCGTCCGGCCCTTCTGCAAAACAACAACGTCAAATGACCAATTTCACCTTATTTTGAGAGAACAAAGTTCTGTGCACTGACGTCTAGAGCGTCTAACTCGAAAAGTTCAAAAAAGTTCAAAATGAAATTTACACCGATGCAAAAGCGAAGGTTGCTCTATGCATACGCCGCCGTTTTGTTTGGTTTAGATCGCACGCAATTAACGTCTGCCTTTTCGAACCCACACTAAAAGAGCAACGCGTTTCGAAGCAGCTCGACTTATTTTAAATAAAATCGCTGTTGATTTTACATATTGAACCCGTTCTTTATTGCTTATAGCTTTACCAACATGTTGACATGTTCATTCTACAAAACTAAGTGGAAATCCGTACCGTTCTCTTGTGGCAATCCCTTTTCTGCATCAGCTATTGAACTTCATTTGCTGACATGTTTGAACGCGAGCGCTCTCGAGGGCGCTCAAATCCAGTCTCACTCCGCATCAAACATCGCACAAGAGCGCAGTGGTCGTTTCACCGCCCATCCATTCCAGCGCCCTGCTGTAAAATAGCAAGTTATATTTTAGCCAGATTAATCACTCTCCTGGACTAAATCATTTTTCTTATAACTGTAGGGGCCGTCTATGCGTTAAAAGTATGAGGCATTGAAAACCATGCGTTATACTGGGTTTGCATTTGCGTCATAACAGATAGTCACGTGGTCCGAAGCAACCAATCAAAATCTTCCAATTTTACAGCGCATGAAAGTTAAATATTATTTCTAGTACAATGCAAAATAAGTTTCAATATGACTATACCATGAATGTTGTAACTTACTTGAGAAACCTGAGAGTAGACGGCGCCTTTTTGTTGAAACAACAACACGTGAAAGCAATCGGTAGCTTCACAGGCTCAGAATAATATTGAAAAGAATTCGACAATGCTGATTGGAAGTAGTGGATTCAGTAAAAATGTTTAGACACACTTGTGCCAAACTTTATTGACATAGTACACATTCTTGTGTTATAGATTATCATTGTTTATCTCCTGAAAGGCGTTAGAAAAGAAGATTTGCTTTGGCCATATTAGTTTTTTTCGTTTGAACTTCTAGCCATTGCAATTTTGGTGACCTATACACTCCATTACGGATAAGTTGTCCAATAATGACAGCAAGTATCATTTGTTTTGCAGAATCACCACACTTCACTACAAAGCTTTCTCCTTCTGTGACGTTTAAAGAGAAACAAAACGTCACATTGCGTTGCAAAGCAGCTGGGTTTCCACCGCCCGTGATCACGTGGTCTAAAAATGGTCACGTGGTAGAAGAAGAGAGGAGAAAGTTTAAGGAAAGAAACTTGGAAATAAAGGGAATTCAGTTTGAAGACCGCGGTATGTACACCTGTACAGCGGAGAACCTGTTGGGCAGAGTCCAACTATCAGTCAATGTAACTGTCAATGGTATGTAATTAATTCAGCCCACATTAACAAACACGCGGTCTTGTCCTTGTTCGACCATCAATAATTCCTTAAAGTGGTAAATGTAAACTTGAGGAGTTATTTGCGTTTTGCATTTAACAGAAATGACTGCATAAAATAAATTTCAAATATAACAGGAGCTAAAATGACAGAACAAGGGTGAGTCACGAGTTTCTGCTTCAAAATGGCGGCTTGCTTTATTTAGGACAATCACAGTTCTCGACTTAAGCTTTTCTTCAAGAATATTATTTTCATTTCTCTTGGTAAGGAAAGGTTAAGACCTGTAAAAGCGTCCTATTAAAATTAACATTTGTGAGATAAATTTAAGGAAAATATAGTTTCATGAGAACCAATATGGAATATTGAAATACGGTATTATATAAAAATCCAACAATGATATCTAAATATTTAACAATTATTCCATGAGCCCGCGTTGGATATGAGAGGATAAATAGCCAACGAGCGCGTAGCGCGAGTTGGCTATAATCCTCTCATATCCAACAAGGGCGAATGGAATAATTGTTTTATTAAAAACCTCACTAAACTAAACTTCGGTATTGCTTTATCAATGGACTGAGTGATTTTTCAGTTCAATCTAAATGAAGCATCATTTGTATGAAAACGGCGGCAAAAAGTCTGGCGCGGTCTGCCAGTTCAGTTAGCACAGTGAATGAAAAGAAAGCAAAGCAGAATTTTAATCTTCGCTCTGTGTCTTCTAAAGTTTCGTATATTCTGGGAAATTGTGCAAATGGTTTAGCTTAAAATAGAAAGATCAGAAATAATTGTGGCGCTGAACATTATATTCATTTTACAAGTTGAATGAACAGCTGAACGGATTGTTTACGGCGAGCAAATCGTGTACGACTACAAAATCAATTGTGTTGAAACCAGCGAAACTGAGCCAGTTAAAATCAAGTTCACTGAAGTAAAAAGCAATGGAAAGCGTCGATATCTACATGGATGGAGAGAAAAAGAGTGATCTTCGAAGATGCTTTCACTGTGAAGTGATATTTGATTGTACTTTACCACCACGAACGCTCGACGAACTGTCGTATGCTTCTTCTCCGATATTTAACTGAGATTGTGCTGATTTTAAAAGCTTAGTCCAGCTGGAATTGACAAGCTAGCTTCTTCGAAACACAAGGTAACTACTGAATAGGCTAAGCTTAAACTTGTGTTGTAAACAGGTTTTCATTCATTTTGAACGAATTTGTGCAGATTTGTATTGCGGGTTTTCGAATTTTACCGTAAATTGCTTCATGCTGCGCTTCCTTTAGTGTGCGTTCAGTTGCATTTGTTGTACATTAATTACAGGCATTTCCCATTAAATTTTTCGTTCAAAACTTTGCTGCATTTTCTGTTACTTCGTCTTCAGTCAATTCTGCCGCGAAACAATTTTCTCCGGCGGCCATTGTTCCTTGCGGAGAGGAAAACAAAAATCAGCTCTCTCTCTCTCTCGCTGACGCGTTCATGTTTGTCGGAGCTGGTATATCAGCTGTTAGACTGTCTCCGTTTAACCAATCAAAAGGCTAGAAATCTAATATCCGTGGTCCAGTTTTTAATAATGCTGTATATTTCTACAAGTAAAAATATACACTGACGATACTACATACTTAACTGTTTAATAAGAGATTTATTATCCAACTGCTTTGTGACCGTCAAAAAAACGAAGAATAAGAAGCGCGCGCTTACGGTTTCCATAGCAACTAAATAACTAACTCGACAAAATAACTAACTATAATAGAACGGTTTTCAATTGAGTGTCGTGAGACCAAACCAAAGCAATTACATTGGCCAATCACAACAAACGAAAACAACACAATGAACCAATGACAACTCGAAGCAAATACACGTAACCTGCGCCGAGCGCGGG
This sequence comes from Desmophyllum pertusum, assembly GCA_029204205.1. Taxonomy (NCBI): domain Eukaryota; kingdom Metazoa; phylum Cnidaria; class Anthozoa; order Scleractinia; family Caryophylliidae; genus Desmophyllum; species Desmophyllum pertusum. Next base: position 430,015 of record MU826388.1, on the reverse strand, counting down.
AAAACGTGTGTGACCAAGTCGCGATTGGTTTTGGTTTTGCATATCTGATTGGTTGAGAAGGGACGTGGCGCGAGTTTTTTGAACCAATCATAGAGCGCAGTAAAGCAAAATGCAGTGATTACTTTCGACAGTCAATCGACTGAAACCTCTCTATCGCGAGATATTTGTACTCGTTTTGCGCCTTATTTGTACTCTATTGACTGCAATAATGGATAATAAAAAAAAGTGCCCAACATCATATATTTTATGCCAATATTTCTATATTTTTTTCTTCCAGTACCAACAAAATTTATCACAGAGCCAAAGAGTTCTGTGACCGCTTACAAGACATGGGACACGATTGTGAAGTGTGACATTTTTGGCCTTCCCTCCCCTGAGATTACATGGACAAGATCACACAAGAAACTTCCAATCAACAGACATGTCTTAGCTGGGAAGAAACTTACGATTAAAAACACAACAGGGGACGATGGTGGTGCTTATGTATGCCAAGGAGCTAATGAATGGGGGAATGTAATGTCAGTGATATGGATCATTGTAAGAGATGTGGGTAAGCTAAGAATATCAAATCAAAGGATCCTATGAGCTGACTCGTGAATGATAAATTAATTTGCATAAATTAATAGCGCGATTATAATTTACAGCCCAAAGACCGACCGACCGACCGACCGAGAGAAATTTGTCCACCAAATGCTATAACCAGCTCATTGCTTTCGCTTTCACGAGTTAAAACTGTTTTGTTTTTTTGTGAATGAAAGCACGTTTGTAATGGTGTCATTTACCTGTTTCTTTAAGTGAATCCTTCCATTGTGTCCAGACCCCCCAGGGACATTCAAATACAGAATGTGGGTGATACTGTAAAGTTGAATTGTTCAGCTCATGGCTCGCCGCTACCTCAAGTCAAATGGTTCAAGGATGGACGACGTGTTATTTCTACGGCAATGTATGACGGGACAGATTTAATAAAGAGTGAATTTGTCATTCATCGCTTCAAGCCGAGTAACGCTGGTATCTACACGTGTCTATTTCATAATGAGAAGAATAAGACAGCGGAAGCCAACACAAACCTGAGTATGTGAATAATTTGCTTATTTGTGTGGGGGGGGGGGGGGGGGGGGGGAGGAGGAGTCTAGGGAGGCGGGATAAGAGAGGGCGGGAACCGGGAGAAATATAAAAAAAATTCGCGACAATGTGTAACATTTTTTCAATAGAAAAAGAACAAAGAAGCCACCTAGTTATATGGCCTAAGTTCCCACGAGTTTCCTGCAGCTCAGTGGTAGAGCGTTCGTTCGTTCGTTCGTTCGGTGTGCGGAAGGTCATAGGTTCGACTCCTATTGGGGGAACTCGGAATTGTTGTTTTTTCGTGTAGCTTGTGTCACTGACTGAATCATAGGGCCGCAGAAAATGTAGCAGTTTCTGTAATCACATTTGTGTTTACGGGAATAACATCTTTCATAATTATCCTGTTATTTTTATCTTTAAGCCTTAGTCAATTGTGGTGATCCTGGTTCTCCATTTAACGGACAAACACATGGCTCACGATACTGGACTGGTGAATCTGTGACGTTCATTTGTCATCCGGGATATCGTTTGATTGGACCGACCACTAGAAAGTGTCTGCCTTCCGGTGACTGGAGTGGTATGCAGCCTTCATGTAAGCGATGGAATAAATATATTCCATGTTGCCGTTGTCTGTTCAGTTACACTGAGATGCACAGATGACGTCAAAATGCGGTAAGAACAAAAAAGTGATCTACGAGATGAAGTCGAGTGGATCAATGATGTTCTTACCACATTTTGACGTCTACTGTTTTCGATAAATTAAATGTTGGGTTTTCAACGGTGAAAAATAGTTTTGCAAAATTTTACCGATAACAAAGTGATCAACGCTGAGGGATGGCCGCCGTATTGGGAAATAAATGCGAATGCGGCGCAGTGACGTCATCTATGTGTCTGTCCGCTGATAGATCACGAACCATACAGTCGAAGAACTCCGAGCGGACACTCTCTTAATTAGCGGACAGCTCTACTTACGGCCGCCTTGACAAAACTCCGCTTGAACTCTAACTCATACAAACTCTGTATTTACACGCGTTCCCGTAAGCGGCCAGCTCCAGAGTTGAGGACACTTTTCCTGCTTCCTCGGGGTGTTCGCTTACAGGAGCTTCCACTGTATCTCAGTTATTGCATAACATGCTATGCAGTTATATACACTTTTATTTTTACTGCAACGTCTGTAACAATAAATTAAATTGGAATAATGTGAGGATTGAAGAAGAAACTGGGGGAACATAGTAGATCAAGCATTGCTCGGATTTGTTTTTTTCTCGCTTATAGAGAGGTTTTTAGAAGAGTGTCGTAAAACCAAAACCAATGCAATTACAATGACCAATCACAACAAACGTAAACAAAGAAACGAACCAATGAATTAACTCGAAGCAGATACACGTAACCGGCACCAAGCGCGGGAAAACGCGTGTGGCCAAGTTAAGTTATTGGTTTTGGTTTTGCATCTGATTAGTTGAGTATGTGGCGCGACTTTTTTAACCAATCATGAAGCCGTAGTAAAGTAAAACCAAAGCAATTCCAAATTACTTTCGACACTCAATTGAAAACCGCTCAAACTTTTATTCCCGTCACTACTTTTAAATATGAAGGTCACAGAACTTGTCCTCCTTTGGGAAGCTTGGAGTATGGTGTTACTTACGGACAGCAATACTGGGAAGGAAAACACATTTCACTAACATGTAATCCTGGTTACTGGCTAAAAGGATCACAACAACGTCACTGCCTTGAGAATGGTACTTGGACAGGAGTTCAACCTTCGTGTATAGGTAAGAGGCATTTTAAAATAAATATTGATAACAGCATTTAACTAATGATTCCCAAACATATTAAAAACATATTGAATAGAAGCAGGAAAAACGAAATTAAATGTAAAGACAGATGCTCATGTCCTTTTGTTAATAAAAGAGGAAGAGGAAGAAACATTGTTTTCGCGTCGAGAGCAGAACGTGATTTATATGTTTTCCATCATAAATTATCCGTTTCTATCTCCGCTTTTCGCTGTTACTTGTTTTACATTATCTATGGCAAACCGTGTTTGATCAGCTTTCTAACTACAAACTCGAAATACAGCAGAAAGTAAAGTTCCTTGGCTTCGACCCCGAATGAATGGGATATCTGGGGTTTAAACAAGCAAATATTTCAAAGTCGTAAGATAGTGCAACCCTGAAAGAACCGAAACCCTTGAAACCCTTTCGTCATGCCAGCAATAATTAAATTACTCACTTAGTTTCACGCTAAAAATGTTTGTTTCTTCTTTAAGCGACCGTACAATCAAATATTATCCAAAGCAATGCATTCTTCTTGAGTCATCTTGCTCGATTTCTGGATCGCCTGGCTGGTTCACATCCAATTTGGAAGCTGTGTTGGCGAGCCTCCGCTCACGGCTGGGCGGCAAGTACCTTCCATAGCAAGTGTGATGGTAAACATAACACGGTAACCATCATCCAAAAGAACCAGTACGTGTTTGGAGGATTCACTGACATTCCTTGGGGTATGGATCAGTATAATACTAGAAATAAGTGCCTCGACGAATCTCGCGAACGAAATAAAATTTAACGAAATTTGGATCCGATTGTTGGATTTTAGGGTGCATTATTGGGTGAACGGGTAGAGGTGTTCAGTTCTGCTGACATTCTGTGTGTATAACTTTTCCTGGCTGGTAAATCTTTAATTTTAATACAATATATAACAAAGCCAGCAAAGTCGCGCGATATGAACCACTGTTCTTGGATACGTTTTGAGTACCGCGTATTCAATGTAAACTTCACTGCGCTAAGCTTGGAGCAATTCTTGAGGAGTCGTTCCTTGTCCAACTCGCAGTGTAATTAAAAAAAAAGAAAACAACAAAAAAGGACCCAGGGCGGATACGAACCCGGGCCCCCGGGTCCCGATCGATGATCAGATTGACAGGCGAGTAAGGATGGTGTTTGGCAGAAGAAATAAATAATGAAATGTGACTGTACTTGATCCCAGCTGTACTCCTTGCCGACAAAATCATAAGCCTCGTACGCTCGACCTCGCTTCGCGAGGAATAAACAGCTATTGTCACTTTTTTAATGCATGATTGTTATTAACCTATGGGTAAACAGGCGGAGTGCGTGAACCATGAAATACTGCCAATCGACGATGATATCTGCGATTTTAAGTAATGTTGGTATCTTCAGACAACCTCAGACGTATACCAGGGAAAGTGCATGCCAAACACCCCCCTCCCACCAACCCAACCCCCACCCCTCACCCCCACCCGTACCACTGACCCACTGACTAACCTTGTAATATATTAAATAATGTAATGAAGAAACGAACACGAAACGAATGCAAAATGGAATCCATTTTTAAAACGTGATGTATAAAGTATGTGCCATTTTCTAGGCAAAATATGGACGGTGACGCATAGCCACATATACTTATTACTGCATTATTTTTTCTTCTTTCTTTCATTCAGTGTAAAACTTATTACCCAGGCCCTTCCCAACCAGTGTGTCTTGCTGGCGTGTACATCCGGGACATTTTCCATGCTACACGTCAATCTTAAACCGTTCCAGAACACTCTACGGTTGCCAAACAACTGTTGAGATATTCCGAAATATGAGCAAATTATGTAACGAAGAAAATGTACTAAACTAACATAATGCTTCTGACTTACTGATTTGCACGCTCTTCTTAGTGTTGCAATAGAGCAGCTCTCTTAGTATTTCCTTGTGATTACACGTCGCATATTATAACAAGGTTCGCTGCTGATTAAAATGACTAAGATAATATGCCACGCTCGACATGTAAAATGTAACCTGGCATGGAGACTACCAGGATAAAATTGCTAATTTGCCAACTTTCCTTTGTACTGGAATTTATTTAATACCGCGAGAGACTGGGCTACAATGAGTAAGGTGAATGCAGATATCGAACATGGCCTATTACCCTCTCTTGTTAATATCATTTATTTTTTATTTATATCTTGTTTTTTCAAATGATGTTTCAGATTCCAGTGATAGTTATGGTTCTACTTCCAACGCGTTCATTTTCTCTCTCCGCAACAAAGAAGGTCTGGCACCATTTAAAAGCATGGTGACACAGCCGTCAAATGCAATTTACAGGGGCTCATCTTATGGTCCAACATTTGGTAACGGGTGGGACATCATCATTTATAACAATGCCAACAGTAACACTGGTTCATACACAAATTTTGGCAGCTACTCCTACTCTGTTCCAAGTGGAGTACAAGACAGGAAAACAATCCTGGCTGGGACTTACAACTTCTCACCCGATGAAGTGGAAGTGTTTTATCTTGGCTAATTCACAAGATGTCGCGATTAAAAAAAACGATAAACCGTTCATACATATTCAGTTATTTACTTGGTGTCGGTGTTGTAGTTTGTAGACCGTGTCAAAATATACCGGTGTCAGAATGTTAACAAAAACTGTCATTATAGGCTGGTAGCTCTGTTTCTAATGGAAAAGATACAGTCGTGTGCAAAATATGTACTTTCTTTTCGGGTTGGTATTTTTAATATTTCGTTTTCATTGGTATACTATACTGATATATGTAGTACCATTTTGGGAAAAAAAATTATATTTGCAATAATCAAAATAGCCAAGATAATTTATGCAAGTTTATAATCAACAATTATAAAAGGGTTTTTTGTTAAAGGCTTCTCAAGTCTTTAACTTAAATTTTTTTAGAATATAAATTATTATGTTGAAATATTGCCTGTGATGTAAGAATTGTTAATATAAATAAATTACCGTGTGAGCAGACTATGTCTAAAACAATTCTCTTTACGTACGAGACGTACAACGGAAGGGGATTTATTTGGGCTTATTTGTCGGAGGGGGGGGGGGGGGGCTGGGGGGGGGGGGGGGCTGAGGGGGTGGGAACCCGGGAGTACAGGGCGCGGGAAGCCTACGGGAGGCGGGAGAAGAGAGGGCGGGAAGCAAGATTCCCAAGGTGGCGGGAACCGGGAGAGCTCGGAAAACATTTCGCAACATTGCACAATATTTTGCAATAGAAAAAGCACAACGAGGCGGAACCACAACGGAAGAGGCGGGAACCGGGCGAGAAGTTTAGACGTCGTGTCGTAGGCTTGTCGTAGGCTTGTCGTAGGCTTGTCGTAGGCTTGTCGTAGGCTTGTCGTAGGCTTGTCGTAGGCTTGTCGTAGGCTTGTCGTAGGCTTGTCGTAGCCCGCATGCGACAAAGTTATCAATCCCGACTGAAGGTTTACTACTTTTAGCGGCTACTAAATTTAGAGATTTTTCTTTCCCAAGTTTAGCGACTTTCGGAGATTTTGGTTAGTCTGAAGTGTCAACCGCCTCCTCGCGCCAAACTTCAGACTAAGATTTTGGTGTACTATTCGATTATTAAATTCAGCGCATGACATCGCTAAATCCACTAAATTCAGTAGCCGCTAACAATAGTAACCTTAAATTATATTCGAAGCCAATTCCCTTCCATTAGCAACGTACTACATCTAAGTCACGGGTATAAATCCGTCTCTAAAAAGCAATAAGCTAAAATTAAAAATATCATTTCGTGTACATGTGTTCTTGACCGTTTTTAATTTTTTGAAAATAGAACGCCAATTAGGACAAATTTGCTACTCGAGTATTTTTAGGTCTCACAAAGCGGCAGAATCCGTATGGATTTCGTGCGATTTGGACACAATACCAAGCAATATAATAATTGTTTTCCTGGCAGTGTTGGGGAAATTGAATCCTTTCTTCAATTTAGTTTCGTCCACAGTTAAGGAAATTGCTTGACACGAAAACTAAAGTTATCATCATGCTTCGCAATAGTCTGGTCCCAGAAGAGGTTTTCTTTATTCTACATGTTATAAACTCAAGCGATTAACTAGAATTGACCGGTAACAGTTTATACAAGTCTTGATGTCAATAAAATGATTAGAATTGTGTCAAACGTTGAGCTTTAAAAGCTAAATCCAAAGAGAAATTTAAAGCTTAAGATATCGGTTTAAAATAATAAATTTTCTACTGCCCGGTGAGAACGACGTTTTCTCGACTGCATGCGGAATTTCTACTTCAAAATTATTTCAAAGAGCAATAGAAAATTAAAACTTCATTTTGTAGAAAAATCGTGAAATTTTACTTGAAAAATCGACATATCTCTCGCACTCACTTGGTGAATCGTGCGATTCGGGCGATCTCAGTTTTTCGCGTGATTCTCTTGCTATATAATGAATCGATCCTATCAAAATTACAGACTTCGAATAAACAAAATTCACCTTCCCTTGAGCTCTTGCCAAACAGAGTCGCAAGAACACGCAAGTTTTCAACTTGTGTTGTCTTGCGACGACTTGTTCACTGTGAACAAGATCAAATTTAATTTGCGCGCAAGTGGACGAATGTTTTTCACCGTTTGGCCGCCCAACGCAAGTCAACGCAGGTGTTTAATTTACGTCAAATTAAGTGTGGCGCTCTCAGGAGCATTGGAATGGTCTCTTAATAGCAACTTGCGTGCACCAACGCAAGTCTGTATGCAACTTTGCGTCTACTTGCGCCAGGGCCGCTTTAGTCATACTTTTTATATGACATCCCATGTTTCTTGACCTTTTTTGAGAGAGATATATAATGATACATTAAACGTTCGAAGACGAAAAGTTAACTGATATCGCTGAAAAAATAGTACTATAAACTTCTATTGTTGAATAAAAATAAAAATTATTCCAATGCAAACTCCAGCACGTGAATTCCTTTCCAGTGGTTTTACATCTGACACGGCAGCCATGTGATCAAGTATCAAAATGCTTTATTTCTAAATAAAGATCTCGTGTACGACATAAACCTATCTAAGCTTAGGTTTAAACAATTTGTAAACTTATGCGTCGCATGAAAGATGTAAGCCAAGATTCTTGGCCGCAAATGTTTTTCTCAAATGCAATGTTCAACTCAATAAGCACGTTGCGTGCTTTACTGACGAAAACGTATCAAAGAAAGCCTCAATCAACGTGACTGAAAACTGGTAGACTGTTCACAGTCCCTCTATTTTTTGCGCTGAAATCGTCGCGCTGTCCGCGCTGTCACGATCGATCGTGGAGCCGCCATCTTGGATTATTTGGCGAGCGAAATCTGGGGAGAGGACAAAACTCCCCTGGGTACGGGGGGCGGGGCGCGGGGAGGCACGAAAAAATAGAGGGACTGTCCGCACTTCTCATGTTTTCCCGTTCAGGGCTGCCGTTGCTCCAGCAACGGCAGCATCTGATTGGTCCATAGACAAAGCGCGTTAAAACATTATTGACAACTTGTTGACAAGGTTGACATAAAACCGCTAGCTAGATAAACAGTTATTTTTTCAATAAAATGTTTCTGTTGATACGACGCTCATTTCCAAATCCGTTTCTGTGACGGTAATAATTTCAAACTTTTCGCGCAACTGATCCACCCATCTGGCGTCCTGTTTTCCCCTTCCTGTTTCTGGAGCACGGGAAAAGTTTATTTCTTAACCCGGCAAAAAATTCACGCCCTATTTTACTCAGCGCATTTTTACCCTAGGTAGAATAATTCAAGCCGTCGGTCGTCTTGTGATTTTAGAATTTGAGAGCTGTACAAAATCTAGCCCGGGACAGAAGGACGACTCTTCTTTTGAGGTAGATCAGGGGAAATGATGTTCAGTCTCTTGTAACGATCGTCTTCTGGCTTGTTGCTCGACAGCGCCTCGAATGAATTCGCACAACGTTATAGCCAGGCCCACTGATTTATATGTCGCATTTCAGTCGCGTCGAATATAATTCAAGCCGCAGAAATCTCGCTGGTATTATCTGATTCGAATACGTTGCAATACACCATGGGAGCAACGTGCTCTACTTTGCTGTTTGTGTGGGCATTGCACTAATTTAAAGCTTGAGTTTCCGGGACTTGAATATTCGACGCGACTGAAATGCGACGTATAAATTGGGCCATACTTATGTTCCGTATCTTGAGGGAAAACTTCACACAAACAGGCGAAAATCCCTTGTCATATTTGCTGCTAAATTCATCAAGAAGTTTCTCCAGTAGCTCTGCGATGCGAGGCTCCACGCCGGACTTCTGAGGGATCCTGGATATATTTTCAGTGGAGATGTATCGATTCTTTCCACCAAAATCTCCGACAGGAATCTTGAAATTACATGGCACAAGCGACACGCATCCGATTTTCCAGATTTTACCTTCTTTTTTAAAGTAGAAGACGCGGGTGTTTTTTCTATAATAAATAGGCAATAACCTACATCGTGTGCAAAGCGTTCAGCGAGTTGTAAGTTGTTTCTCGAGGGGAAAAGAACGACCGACCGCCAGTCATTTTTTCGCTTGCGAAACTCTCACGACATCTGATATTAATGTTTTGGTTTTACCTGGCCACCATGTTTACATAGAGGCGGAGCGTTGTCTGTATAGGTGCCAATATTTACTCACGAGCCCTGAACGAGAAAACATGAGAAGTGCGGACAGTCCCTCTATTTTTTCGTGCCTCCCCGCGCCCCGCCCCCCGTACCCAGGGGAGTTTTGTCCTCTCCCCAGATTTCGCTCGCCAAATAATCCAAGATGGCGGCTCCACGATCGATCGTGACAGTGCGACGATTTCAGCGCAAAAAATAGAGGGACTGTGAACAGTCTAGAAAACTGGTTGCTGTGTAGAACTTTGGATTTAAAAGGAATTAGCGTTTTCAGAAAAGTACTCATGGTTCATAAAATAAACAACACCAAAGTAATCACTCAATAGAACCTTGAGCTTCCTCCACGCACCAGGTTTTTCCCAGTAAGCGATCTTATAATATACTCAACAAAATATGCAGCTTCTGATTCGTCAATGACGAATGCATAAATAGGTTATAGAGTGCAATGCGGAATTGGGATAAACGGTACCGGACAAGAAGAGACGTTTTTGCCGCTTAATGGCATTGAAATAAGCTTTCAAGTTAATGGTTAATTGTTTTCTAAACTGTAGTACTGTAATTCATTCAAAAAGTTCACGCTTGGTTTGCCTGCGCGTTCAAATAAAACATGTGAGCACTTTGGAAACTAGTGAAGCGTTTCGTGTGCAGAGTAGCGTGATGGCCGCAGCAAAATTTTGTTGAGAATATTATAAACAAAAAATCGTATGAACTGCTCGTGCAATTCGTGATTTATGGTCACTCGTGATGTTTTGAAAGTTCTCAAATTTGAGAACTTTCAAAACATCACTCGTGCCCATAAATCACGAATTGCACTCGCGTTCATACGATTTCCTATACATATTGTACTTGGTATTGGAAATTACATGTTTATTCCTCCATATTCACAATAGCGTGGGTCATCAGTCTCTCGGCCCATTCGGCTTCCCATTAGCTCCGTGTGTTTACATCCAAAACTGTAACAACATTTTTGCTAAATTCAAAGACTTGAAACTTGAAACTGACAGCCTGTCACGTTTTCAAAAATCCATATTGTAATCCATCAAGTGAACAGCCCAGAGTGGATTAATATAAATTATTAGACTTGTGTGACAATACCAGAGCAAAATTCTCCCAAACTTTCTTTCGTGTTTACATCAGGCTATGTAAACACTCGCGCCACTCGTACCAGACCTCCCCAGCCATGCATAGCCCTACGTAGCCAGTTGCTACCCCTACATAGACCTCCATAGCGAGAACGTCCGATTCTAATGCCCTGCACAGATGGAGACGAAAATAGACACAAGTTCCCAACTTGCGTCTACTTGCGACTTCCTTTGGCCAGGACTTGCTGCACTTTGATTGAGATCAAATTTTGTGCACAAGTAGACGCAAGTTTTTCACCGTTTGGCCACACAACGCAAGTCAACTCAAGTTATTTTGTTGTTCGCGCGCAGGATCATTGAAATGGCCTTTCTTGCGACTTGCGTCATACTTGCGTGCACTTGCGAGTAAACTTGCGCAAGTTCATATTTCAAAACTTGCGTCTCCTTGCGTCTCCTTGCGTCTACTTGCGTCTCCGTTTGCATGACCAGGGCTTTACAATTATAAATCAATAACTTGTTAATAATCTAGCAGGGGCACCCAACGACAAACTTTTCTTGTAGGTGTCGGAACGTTGTTTTTACGTTATAATTGTGCTTTTTGTGCAGTTTAATGGCTTATTTTTAATCGCTAAGAAAAATGTTTCTTTTCGGATACGTTAGCTGAACTTTCAAACATCAGAAAATTTTAGGGATTGAACTCTTATTACACGAATTTACGAGCTGAATTTGCCTTTCCGAAAATCCTAGCTGACCTGTTTTGTACCCAAAACGACATTTTTATCTCTCCGAAAACAAAAGGCATTAATTTTCCCATATTACGAAAGTTTGAGATGACATTTCCCTAACCGAATATCCTAGGCGATTATAGGCCTTCCGAACAGATATTCCACCGAAACGATCCGTTGGGTGCCCCTGATCTAGTCGTGATACACGGTCTCGAGAAGTATTTATCAACTCGCGCGATTCCACGCGCGTTCAATGCCGCGACAGTGAGGAAATTGGTCATTTGAACGTTGGTTTTTGGAACTGTATTCGTGAACTGCTTCGCGGCCATGATGTGGATTTTAACGACACTCATTTTACTGTCATCTGCAAGTATAACCAGTATTTTTATCCAATTAGAATAACACTTGTTCTTCTCCTAGTACAGTAAGTTCTTCGGAGTATTTATAACTTACATCAACATCTGTGATTGAACTGTGTGGGTAAGAGGAAGGAGGAACGTCGGCAATGCCGGGGTAAACAATACATTTAAGGCCAAGATGATAGACACAAGGATCAAAGCATTCGCTATTACGTTCTCCATTATCATTACGTACTTTTTATACCTAGGTAATATAGTGTACACCCAGATAGCTAAGCCAAACCGTGACTTTTCAACTGATTTCATTATGCGCTATGCTACTGGTGGTATCGGATACCTCAACACTGTCATAAACGTCATAATTTACTTTGCTCAAATGAATGACTTCCGCGAATTGTAAATAATTTGTTTGTGTAGAAGAGGCGAGGCTAACAACCAGGTCAGAATGGAAAAACAAATTTCTGCAAAACGTCAAGTCAATGCAACAGAGCAGCCAAAGGAACTGAAAATCACGCAATCCAAGACTGATGTAGAAAATAGAGCGGTTTTTAATTGAGGGTCGAAAGTAATCCGGAATTGCTTTGGTTGCATTATACTAAACTCTGTGATTGGTTTAAAAAAAAACTCGCACCACCTTTTCAACCAATCAGATGTAAAACCAAATCCAATCGTGACGTGGTGACACGTGCTTTCCCGCGCTTGGCGCCGGTTGTAACGTGTCTTTGTTTTGAGTTCTCCGTGTGTACTGATACGTTTGTTATGGGTACTGCGCTTGCGCAAGTGCCCATTATTGTCGTCGTCGAAGCATTCTTAACATTCCTTCGTAAGACTTTTTTGTAAGACTTTTTTGTAACAATTCTTTGAATAACTGAACATGATATGGCATTGTTCGATTGTTTCGCTTCATTGACAGTGGTGTCAAGTGCAATGCTCAAAAGAAGATTGGCATATTTAGTGAGCTACATGGAGAGAAATTGCGTTGCAAAATAAATATGAAAGACACGTTTGTTTTTAAATGTTTTTATTTACGTAGGTGTATTTCTTTGACAACTGCACGAACAGGGTCGCGTTTGATTGAGTCACATTGTTGAAGCTTTTGTTGAGTAACCGCCGGTCTTTTAGAGTCCTTCGTACAATTCATTTGTTTGATTAGGGCCCGGCCCCACTTAGACTGCAAAACAGTCTCTCCTTTTCTCGAGATATTGTGCGCGACGCGCGAATTGAGAGGCGCGAAGCGCCGATAATCCACGCGCGAGCCTGATAATCCACGCGCGAGCCTCGTAAGAGGCGAGAAAAGAGAGACTGTCCCCTTTTCATACAACGAATTCGTTCCGACCAGGGGTCTGATGCTTCCGCTAAGGTGTCAAAAATTCCTTAACAGCTCCGCCTATACAGTGAATTCGATACCATAAACGTGACACTTTTTGCTTAGAAGGGGGAGCGATAAAAGCGATATTTATAGGCCATCTAATTCTTTTGTCTGCGTGTATTCGTCTCTAAAGTCATTGGCAATGTAGCGAAAAATTCGTTGTTGAAGCCTCCTACGCCTGATAAACTGAGCCCTATTCGAGAAATCCTAAATAACCTTCTCCCTCAAATAATTGCCGATTATGTGACTGCTATTGTTTAAGACGCAATTTGGTAACGCATCCGAACTGAAATATATTTGTTAACGGCAAAAGCGGAATGACAAAACGGTCTCCGGTTTAATAGCCGTGGACGAAGGAACTCGTTTGTCCTCAAGATTTTGCTCTTCGTGTCCGTTGAAGGTTGGGAACTTTGTTATTATATATTGAAGCAAAATTTGGCGAGTCGAGAATCCCGGTGGAGCAAAACAACATGCCTTCCAGCTGTTCGGGTTATAAATCAGCTCATCGCTTTCGAACGGAATAACAACAAGGATCGCTGCCTTTCCTACTGTTGATTTTGTGATATTGGTCGACATCGTGTCGCTTGACTTGACTGACGCCTTTTCCGAAATCCGAAGTACAGCGATCAAAACTCGCATCTATCGAAGGAATGTCTCCTGTTCCATCTTCCCGCCCGCGAACTAATCAATGTTTGACGCTGTTTGTGGTTTGGCCTCCGGGGACGAGAATGATGTCCGATGACAGATTACGTCGAAAACGGACCAATCGGAATTTTGCGTTTCTCCAGCAACGCAGAATTCGGAACGGATTTCATGTATGGAAAGGCGACAGTCCGTATTTATAGCGTCTCTCCCCAATCCCACTCGTAATTTCATGCTCGTTCCAGATCCTTCGGCCGCGTTCAGCCCGACACTCTCGCGCGAAAATACGGACTGTTTTGCAGTCTAGGCCCCACTAGGCGAATTTTTGTTTGTTTTGCAAAATATCTGTCATCAGTTCCGTTTCACAAGTGCGAACGGCGATTTTTTTCCTACCAAAATTTTGTCAAGCCTTACCAAACTTCAAAGGCGCCGTCATCCTGCCCCAGAGCAGGACAAAATGTTGTCAAGCGTCAAAACTGACAGATTCGTCAATTCACACACATTAATCTCAAGGTTACAGCGATGATTATTCGCTTGCCTCGGTCCGTACAACTTGTACCGGTCCAAAATTTTACCTGCTAGCAGCACCTATACTGATGTTTGAGTAGCACAATTTGCTTTACAAGCAGTGAACAGTGCACGTCCGATCGGGTACAAGTTTGCGCTAAAAAGTGACAGTGACAGTCGGGAAAAGCGGCAAGAAACATGCAAGTCGTTTAAAATTTCAGTCCGAGAAGAAGAAATATCTAGTTAATCAGTTTGTGTATCATACCACGAAGGCAGGAGAGTAAAAACTTTAGAAAGTACTGGTTTTAAAAGATTGTCGAGGAGTTGAATGCAAAATTTCACAGCAACAACAGAGGTTTTCGGTTTCTACGTGATTGATATGTTGTGGTTCGCGAAAAATTTGTCATGATTTTTGGTTTTCAAGTGCGTACGCGTTTATCAAAATGAAAATTTGGCGGAGACAAAATTTGTAGTATATTTTGGTAGCGCCAAACAAATTTTGTCAGCCTAGTGCGGCCGGGGCCTTACGTTTAAGCCTCACGCGCGAGGGGCGAAGCCGCGAAAAGAAGACGGCGAGCTAGTTTACTGGAGCAGAATTTTTGAAAATCATTCCGGCACAGCTTCAGTTGTTTAAAGCGAGCAATTGATAACTGAAGAGATAAATGAAATTTCTACAGGTAAAAGGTTGTCGTGTGACGTGATATTCGTTAACTGTGACCCTCCATAGGAAAGGGGGCTTATCGCATCAGCGTTTCAAGGCGTTTATATTTGAAACGCATTTGAAACCCGTTTGAAACACATTTCAAACAGTGTTAGAAACGTTTACTTTTTTAGCGTTTGAAACGTGGAGAAACGCATTTGAAACGCCCATCTGCCAACAACCTGCATTATTAATACCACTGAAGCATAATTATTCGACAACACAACAAATGCTGGAATGAAGATGGTAAACGGTAACTTCAGGCGTCGTTAATGAAATTTAAAAAAGCTAGATAAATCACGGTACCGGTGGTGCAGTCACACTTTTTACTTTTGATTAAAAGTTCAGTAATATTCAGTGATCTATTACTGAACAGACCCACGGCAACATGGAATCTATTTGTTTTATATAATTTTGGAGATATTCGCTTCGGATTTTCACTTGAATGTACGCTAAATAAGCCGATAAAAATTATGTCAACAAACATCGAGTTTAGGCCACAGTGTTTTCATGCACTCAAATAAAACTTTGTGAAAACTAAACGGCTTAAAATAAACTACAGCTCAACTCAGCAAATGTTTCGAAAAGCAAATATTTAGAGACTAACCTCTATTCCGTCCTGATATGAGGAAAAACAATCTGAATTATTCCAGTCCAAATCCCGTTGCAAGTCGCTTATAAACGGCGAACGATAAGCTTAATCCACAGGTAACCCCAAGCTCAATTTGTGAGGTGGTTTAGTCTTTTTTTTGGTGTCGCGCTTCGCGCTTATTTATAGTGTATACTACAGGCTATTTTAGTCTTTTTTTGGTCTCGCGCTTCGCGCTCGCTGTCGCGCTTCGCGCTTATTTATACTGTATACTACAGGCTAGACAATATGTTATCTGACCTCTGCTCAGATCAGCGCTGTGTAAGTGTTGTAATTTGAGCGTCACGGTAACCGTTGCGTAACAGCTAAATTATAGGGATTTGTATGAGAAATATTCCTGTTGATCATAAATGTACGAAATTGCTAATAAAGTCGTATTTTTAACTCACCTATGTTGTCTTTTTGTGGTTTCTTGTGTTCTTATGGTGTTTCTGGCGTTCTAGCGGCTGTTTGAGGCTTTTTATGAGCGGTCGGTGTTGCACCCTAAGAAGCGAAGCGAAGGTTGGAATCCATTTTAGACCGGGGTGGCTGTCGGCGGCGATAAATATCGTGAAATTTGTCCCACGGTGATTCTTTCACCGGGAACAGCTTTGCAGATAAATGGGCTACGTTTTCCGTCTTTCTCATTGCTGAAATTTCAATATCTGAGGCTGTAAATCGCGATTAAGTGAAGAACCCAACGACGTGACTGCTCGCGGCAAGAGCAGCCCTGCAACGGAAACAACCGTCTAACGACAATTTGAAATCCTGACCCGCTGGGGCACAGGAGGTTTGTACAGTGGCAATTTGAAACCAACAACTGTCGGGCACAGTAAGATTGTCGCTTATCGAACTCCCTCGGTAAGTAAGTACATCACAATTCGTGACAATCACAAAACGCCGATAGTGATTTTAAAAAAATATTGACTTCCCGAGGGAGTTCGATAAGCGACAATCTTACTGTGCCCGACAGTTGTTGGTTTCAAATTGCCACTGTAGAAACCCCCTGTGCCCCAGCGGGTCAGGATTTCAAATTGTCGTTCGACGGTCGTTGGTTTCAAATTGCCACTGTACAAACCTCCTGTGCCCCAGCGGGTCAGGATTTCAAATTGTCGTTAGACGGTTGTTTCCGTTGCAGGGCTGCTCTTGCCGCGAGCAGTCACGTCGTTGGGTTCTTCACTTAATCGCGATTTACAGCCTTAGATATTGAAATTTTAGCAATGAGAAAGACGGAAAACGTAGCCCATTTATCTGCAAAGCTGTTCCCGGTGGAAGAATCACCGTGGGGCAAATTTCACGATATTTATCGCCGCCGACAGCGACCCCGGTCTAAAATGGATTCCAACCTTCGCTTCGCTTCTTAGGGTGCAACACCGACCGCTCATAAAAAGCCTCAAACAGCCGCTAGAACGCCAGAAACACCATAGGAACACAATAAACCACAAAAAGACAACATAGGTGAGTTAAAAATACGACTTTATTAGCAATTTCGTACATTTATGATCAACAGGAATATTTCTCATACAAATCCCTATAATTTAGCTGTTACGCAACGGTTACCGTGACGCTCAAATTACAACACTTACACAGCGCTGATCTGAGGCAGAGGTCAGATAACATATTGTCTAGCCTGTAGTATACAGTATAAATAAGCGCGAAGCGCGACAGCGAGCGCGAAGCGCGAGACCAAAAAAAGACTAAAATAGCCTGTAGTATACACTATAAATAAGCGCGAAGCGCGACACCAAAAAAAAGACTAAACCACCTCACAAATTGAGCTTGGGGTACCTGTGCTTAATCCCGCTAAATTTATCGGATTCTGTTCACAAATTATGAGCTAAAGGACCATCATATTTTCCTCCAAGTTCTAGCCAAGCTTGAACAGCCGATTTAAAATTCGTATCAATTGAACAACATTGAATTTCCTACGGAATATTTCCAGTTTGACGAAAATATTTCTCTGTTTTGAGCGAAGGATTTGTTGGAGCAGGCAGGGCGCCCGCACGTTTTCCCGCTTCGTGACGTCATTCGTGCGTCTGTACTCTAATAGATAACAGTTCTAAACCAATCACGGCGCGAGTTTTACACAGTGAATTATATAATTATTTTTAGATTCTGTTATGTCAGCGCGAATGCTGCTGTGTAAACAAAGATATTACAGTATGACGACAATCAGAAGAGTATGAGTGATGAGTGATTTGAGAATTTTGTTATGTCAGCATGAATGCTGCGAATGCTGTTGTGACAAAGATCAAAGCCGCGTGCTGGATTGCAGAAAATTAATTCACCGCGCTTTCGGGAGTCTGACGTTGGACATCGTGACAAAATGATATTAGAAAATGGATTTTAGATCTACTATTGTTAAGTGTGTTAAATTTTTTTCGAAACGAGGAATGATTTTAATATGAAAATATCTTCTAAAATTAAAGACGAACTTTATATCTGCTTGGTTTGTAGACGAAAGATAAGATCATCTCATTTGAGCACAGTTTCCGTTGTTTAAGAAAACAGTGGGTGATTGTATTCAAATTAGCTTGGGTTTTAAGTCTTGTTAGATGTACTGATCAAAATGACATGAAGGTAAATAAACTGAACAGAGTTTGTTTGTCCGCAACTGACAAGTCGGCGAGCTAGTTTACGAGAGCAGAGTGTTGCTAAAAGTGACCTAATAAATTTGTTACGTTAAACGTGAATCGTGCAGTGTACTGTAATTACCCAGTTCAGCTAGCTAGGATATGAGCAGAGTCAAGATGAGAACTGTTCTTTGATGGATTCTTGTGTAATAATTCGTCGTCTATTTATAATATGTCAATAATTTCGCGGCGTGTAATTGGTCGGGTTATTACACAATTACAGAGATAAGGCAAATAGCTTTGACAGTTTGCAGGGGGTTTTTTGGCAGGTTTTTTTTTCAGTTTCGTGAAATCAAATCCCTTTGTTTTGACTGTGATTGAAACGCCTCGTATGTACAGTGGAACCCGGATAAGACGGACACGAACAATTGTCCGTATTAAGCAACGTCTAATGACTGCAGTAAAAGACCAAGGAAGTGAAACTTTTGTGTTACGCCTGCCACGCAGCACAGTGAGCAAGACAGTTGTCAAACATGTCATGACAATATAAAGTGCACAGATAAGCGAGGTTAACTTTGTATGAGAGCGGAAAAGTGACCGTTGTAATGTAAGATAAAATATATGAGCTTTTCGTCGGGACAAACAAAACTGTCCGTAATAAGTGCGAAAGGTGAGGGGATAGCCTGCGTGCAGATGTCTCCTTTTCCTTGCGCGTACTAACTTTCGAGTGCCTCCCGAGTTTGTAGGGGGGTACCGCCGGGAAATTTTTGATACAGTCGAACCTCTACTAACGGCCACCTCTCCACAACGGCCACATCTCCACAACGGCCACTTTCTTTTGTCCCGGCGGACAGTCCATACATTCACTCTTGTTTTAACCTCTCTACAACGGCCACCTCTCCACAACGGCAACGGCCATTAAAACCCTATCTTTTTTGGCGTACAGTAATAAAAGGTCACGCAACTTCATCTGTACCACGCATCGTCGGGCCGATACAGTATCTTATATTGCGGCACGTGTTTAGCCACTGATGGAAGAATCACACAATACTAGAAAGTACAAGGCCCCCATTTTTTTCTATTTTCCATTTTTTTTACGCTTTTACAGTACTGTATTTTTATTTCAGTCGTAAATCGAGTACAGCTGATAAGGCTCTGTGTTTAAATTGCATTGCGAAATTGAAAAAAAATGCCTTGTGGCACAGTAAGTCACATTAAAATAGAACCTCGCAGCCACTCACTCAAGCAAACAACCCTTGACAACTTAATTTCACGAAAGAGAAAGTAAACGATGTACAAACTGATGTACTCACTGTACTTTACTAGCTTTGTTTTGTTAACATTCCTGTTCTGAACATAATTTTGGTTTCTGTTTTATGATACATTTTGATTGTGTTACGTATTCATATGCTATAATAAGCATTTTTAAATAAAAATGTTGTCCCCCCCAAAAAACGAATGGTGTCATATTACACCCCTACCTCCCCATAAAACGGCCACCTCTCTACAACGGCCACTTACCTCTGTCCCCAAGGTGGCCGTTGTGGAGAGGTTCGACTGTATTTCGCATTTCGTGCGTTTTGATATGAAACCAGGCAGCAAAAAGCAAACGTATAAACATAAAAATTTCTTGCACTTTTTAAATTCAAAATGGATTAATGACAAACAATTGCAAGAAACTTTATGTGACATGTAATTTACAATTTACGGACAAATGTATCTATCGATTGACAGGATTTTGCTGCGGCCTTTCTATTTCGCTCTTCTGTGACCTCTGGCTCTGTTCGGTCCATTTTATCCAATATTGACACACATGCTGAGCCCTTTTGCAGTTCATTATTGGGGTACCCAGTCTTCTCTGATAGAGCCTGGGGATTAAAATTCCGTATGAGGGTTTTAGGTCGAATTTATCGTTAACGTTAAATTCAGCTTTATAGAATCTCAGATCTGGTCCAAAATTTAATATGTCACCCAGCAAATCTACAAATGGCGGACCTTCGATGTTATCTTCGTTGATTCAGGCTTCATTTCCAGACTACACCAGTTAGCGAATTAGAGCTTTTCATTCACTTTATTTTCAGCCATCGGTCCACGGACGCACCTGTCGCATCCCTCGCCCTACGGGCCTGATTATTTTAGTGTGGTTAGCCAAAGCAAGAGATGTTGCCTTAGGGCTAGGGTTATCAAATGCAATACACCAAAGAAAAAAATAACAAAACCAACAAAGTTGCTGCACTATCCTCAACGGCGACAACTCGGAGAACGAAGTCTTGACCTATATTATCAATTGAGAGGTCTGGTGAGAGTTAACGAAAGCCATTGGCGTGGAAATGTTTATATCTAGTATGTCTAGTATACATGTTATAAAGGGATGATGTGGATTCATGACTGCTGGGTAGAGAAAAATATAACTTACTGATTGAAAATCGTGAGAGTCCCTAACCCATTTCGTTTAATCGGCTCATGGGCTACATGTATGCGCATTCTCTGAGTAAAAAATGCAGTAGCCATGAGCACGCCTCGCGGGCCTATTTTGTGATTGGCCATGGCAATTATTTTGGTTTTGGTTCCGAGATAGTCAATTGGAAACCGCTCCAAGTAATTCGTTTACAAAGTGCACATTTTATTTTTGTCGATGGGCCTAATTCAATGAGCTGACCTAAAACCTAAAACCCAAAGCCTAAAGCCAACTAAAACCCCAGGTTTGCAACTTCACGTTGTTGTTCTAATAAGATCCTTCAGTTAACGTTTTAACCCCAGCAGGCAGTTCATGGAATGGTTTCGTGATGCTGTGGACTATAATTTCACATGATTTCAAGCTGTGTCAATCTTATTTGTTGTTTGATCCACTGGTTTATTAAGCTGAACATCTCAGAAAACACGGCTTGATGACTTGTTGTATGATTTCAAACATAAACGCACATGCACAAAGCTTCTCAGTCTTTGGTACAGGTCGTACTGTTTTAGTTTCTGCTGAACAATATATCATATGCACTGCTCTAAGCGTTGTTATCAGCATCTGTTTCCGTGAGTCTTTATTTTCGTTTAGAATAACAAACTAACGGAAATACCAACTGAAAATGTATCCGATATTCATGCGGGTCCTGCAGTGAATACGAAAACAAATTAATGGTGATGAATACAACTATATAAAGAGGTCAACATTCCTCGTCTGAAATCCAACACCAATGTAAGGGATATAAATTATCAAAGCATCAGTCAGTCATTCAATCTTCAAAGCAGATCGGCCAACATGGAGAACAAAAGAGCTAAGAGCTCGAAACGTTCTCCTATTTGGCCCTTTCGTTCAATTTAATTCTTACATTAAGTTCCTTGCATTCACTGTGCTATTCGCTGCATCAATTTGATTCGCGCCTAACAGCAGTTGAACGAGGTTTACTGGTCACAAACCAACCAAATGAGCTTCCCAATCGCGTCATTGTTAGAACCAACAACTACGCACTCGCGTCTAAGTGGATTTCAAATGAAGAAAACTGTCATCAAAAGAGCTGTCGATAGAACATCTATGTGCCGCAAATGCCAGCAGTGTCTGTTTAAACTCGAATGGACATCCAAATGTAAGTTGTTCTTTATTGTGTGCAGTTATTTCCGTGTTCCAAATACCGACTCTGTTGCATCCATATTTGAGGGGTTTTGTCCCGGGAGGGAGGGGGGGGGGGGGGGGGGGGGGGGGGACTCCCAGGGTACCAGTATTTCTTTTGTAGAGGGGGTTGGGCATTGGCCTTCCTTTTGAAGGTGTGGCTTGAATGCATTTTTACCCCAATAGATAAAAAGGATACCGGGATAACTCTAACGGTAGTCACCCTAAACGATACCAAGCCACGAATTTTAACTCCTGAAAGATCACTGAATGGTTTGACGATCACCCCGTCACTTTTATATGCGAGTCGTCCCCCCCCCCTCCCTCCCCGGGTGCGTTTTGCTTGTAATGGAATTAATTTACTTCGTCCTCTTGCTAAATATCGCTCAGTAGATTCCATCCCTCGATTCCTCCATACTCAAGGGATAGTTGAAAGTGCCAAATCTTACTGCCTGCCCCACATGAACTAGTTTATGTTGGTTGTATTACATTGGCGTGCAAACAAACATAGCAATCTTAAAAATCTTGAAATTGATCCTAGGTATACGTACTTCATTTCATTATTCAATCCAACTGTTGATTGAATTAATCATCTCCGAAAGGGTCGTCCACTGTGTTACAAAAATAGGAACATTTTCTTCTTTTTATCAAGAATCAATAATCAAGTGATTTAGTTTAGCCATAAAGGCTTTCGTCAGCAGTAAATGCTTCCCAGGAGTGGCTTGCTTCGTTAGCGTGTATTCTAATTGTAATTGATACAGTTGCGTGTCGTGGCTTGCCGTTGTATCAATACTTAGTAGACAACAATACTTGTCTCCCGACTGTGAAAGCAATCAGTGCCTTGGGCAAAACCAACAAGTGTGGTCATATTTTTCCCGTAAATTATGTGTACGTCATGTCGTCATGAGATACCTTATCAATAGACCAATTCCGATATATTAATATTCTAACTTGGCTCCGAGGCTTAGGGGAATAAGACAAAAGAAATGATTTATTCATCCCTCAACCTCGATGTGATTTATTGTCGATTTCTTTTGTTTTATTCCCCTAAGCCTCGGAGCCAAGTTAGAATATTAATATATCGGAATTGGTCTATTAGCGATGATCTCTTGGATCGAGCAAACTTTGACTATTCATTGTTTATTTTTTTAATTGTTTTGCTTTGACTTTCTAATTTATTTATTGTGAACTGTTTTGAGGACAAAGTTACAAGTTTAACAGCTTATTAACTTTGAGCAGTTATTTCGATTTCTGGAACCCATGCACCTATTGTTATGATTGTAAAGGTGACTTGTCTATGCCAAAACTCCCTGTTTTACCAGGCGTGGTGGTCCGGCCTTAGCTTGAGCTTCAAAACTAACTTCGAACAACAATTTTGTAATCTTCACATCAAAACAGAATTTGACAGTGGAAAGAAGTCAGGACAAGATAGTTTGCCATAGAAAGGTAAATTTACCGCTAAGAGTCTATGTAGAAAAACACAGTTGCGACACTTAAGCCTTATACTCAGTTTCTTTCTAACATACTTGCTGTCAACTAAGAAGCTTACTAGACCTAACCTTTTGGCTGTCAAATGCCTCAAAACATGGCCCCGCCCAAAAACTTGCATTAAAATTACCTGCGGGTCGCCCCCCCCGCACTCGTGCCAATTTCCCGCGCAAATACCAAATGCGAACAATCGGTTAAGTATCCTCGGGCAGTTTCTATATCTACCCTGGTTGTCTCCACTTGTCAGGAAAAATTTGCGACGAAAAATCCAAAACCTTGATGAGTTTAATTTTTTTCCTGAAATTGAAAATAAAAAGTTTAGGCGTCCTGATGCCAGGAGAAGTTTAAACCTTTCCAAACACAAAGTTCAGGGGGGGGGGGGGTAGGAGCGGCGGGCGTGGGCGGCGGGGGCGGGCGTATGGAAAACCAGAGCCGGGGGGGGTGCGGCCATAAAGTAAACAAATCACAAGCCAAGGATCTCAAGGTGGCAGGGGCAGGAGGACCTCAAGCGGCTAAAAATAAGTCACTCAATGAGAAGAGGGGGCGGCCTCTAACATCTTTACTTCAAGTTAAGCATATTACAATTGGTCGAATCCATGCCTATTTATTAAGCAATGAAAATCGAAACATTTTCCGATCTGCGGACCTGAAAACAAGCACACATGCATCTTTTCCTTATGCTATGGATTACTGTCATTTGAACAGTATGCTACGGAGGTGATGTCCCCATGGTCTCAGCTTGATTTCCAGACGCCCGAGATGCTTGCCAACAATTAAACATGGTCCTAGTAGGAAGCTCTTCTATTCTGCTTATCCAAGATTTTAATCCACCCCCTCCTGGTAATTATTGCCACAGTCCCTTATTTTATAAACACAAGAATATTTCAATTCTTCAGTCTCACCTAAACAATGAATTAAGTAAGATTCATCTTTGGTTATGTGCAAATAAGCTCTCCCTGAATATTGAAAAGTCTAACTTTGTGTTGTTTCATCCAGTTCAACGAAAAAATTGACTATGATTTTAGACTATTTATCAATGAAGAAAAAACTAAAACAGGAAAGTTCTATTAGATACTTAGGTATAATGATTGATTCAAACCTCAACTGGAAAAGTCACATAAGCTAAATGTTTCTAAAAAGATCAGAAGAAATGTTGGCATTCTTTCAAAACTACGTTATTACGTTAATTCGAATATTCTTATTAACCTTTACTATGCGTTGATTTATCCTTTTCTTATATATGGTATACTAGCTTGAGGTAATACCTACCAATCAACTCTCCAGCCTCTATATATGTTACAGAAGAAAGCTATTCGAATCATAACTTTCTCACATTTTCAAGATCATACAAGCCCACTTTATAGAAACTTGAAAATTATCAAACTGTTTGATGTTATTTTTCTTCACCTTGCAATTTTCATGCATAAATTTCGCCATCACCTCTTACCATCAGTCTTTGATTCATTTTTCACTCCTATTAACAAAGTACATAAATACAATACTAGACTTTCCTCTAAAATGAGCTACTCGCTTCCCAAAGCAAGAACTAACTATGGAATATTTAATATTAGGTTTCAAGGTGCGAAAGTTTGGAATTCCCTTGACGAAAGCACTAAACTTCTTTCACCTCGAATACAAATAAATGTTGTTGTTGTTGTTGCTGTTGTTGTACGTGACATCAGCAGGACGGCCGTGACAGAGCTGTTCCGTATCTAAAACATGACTCTTCGGGTGATTTTCAGCATTCTAAACAATTTAAGTTTAAGGAGAAATATTTATCTAAATATTCGAAAGTTCACAAGAGAAAACAAACCTCTTTTCTGGCAAAAGTGAACTCCAGATGTTTTTTCCTATTTCCGGCGGCCATGGCGGCCATGGCGGCCATGGCGGCCATGGCGTTTCCATACTGAGATCTATAACTTTGTGTGGAAACATTTTGACAAATAACTCGAGTACGGAATACCGCACAGACCTGAGGACTTGGACTGATCCTTATTTATTCATTATCTTGACTCCGGGAATTTGAGAACACTTGAGAAATATAGAAAACACTCGCCTGCGGCTCGTGTTTTCTATATTTCTCTCGTGTTCTCAAATTCCCGTCGTGTTCTATGACAGTATAATACATGGTTTTGGCTTCTTTATTTGTTAAGTATAGCATGTGTGAATCAGGTATTCAGAATACACAAATCCTTATCACAACTCACATTGATTAAAACTCCACCAGGCCCACCCGGTTCAACTGGTCCTACTGGTGCCAGGGCCCTCCTGGAAAAAGAGGAAGAAAAGGGAAAACAAGGGGTTGAGCTGGTCCCTCAGGAAAGCG
>MU826388.1:385690-404066 GCA_029204205.1 Desmophyllum pertusum | reverse complement strand
AGCCTGCAGTAGCTTCTCCCCCAGAGAATAGACAGACGCCCTTCGAGCCCGTCTGTCACCCCCCCCCCCCCCCCCCCCCCCCCCCCCCCCACAACAAACCCCCACCCCCCACCCCCCCCCCACCCCCCCCCCCCCCCCCCCCCCCCCCCCCCCCCCCCCCCCCCCCCCCTCCCCCCCCCCCCCCCCCCCCCCCCTCCCCCCCCCTCACCATGCTTTTCAGGGAACAGGTTCTGAAATCTTATTATCCAATCAAAGTATATCAGAACAAGTACTACTCAGCTTGTGGGTATAGGGACCTTCTGAGTGAATCTGGTCTATTCTCCTGTAGCTATATCATTATTTAGTACTCAATGTTGCTTTGATTGTAACATTTGCAGAAATCAAGATCGGAAAACAGCTGAATGAGGGCAAAACCAAGATCATTTACGCACTACCCAACTCACCAGATGGCAATCATGTGCTGTTGAAATCAAAGGACAAAAATCACTGCATTTGACAGCACAAGAAAGAACGATCTCATTGGCAAGGCAAAGTTCAGTAATGCCACAACGACTGCTGTGTTTGAACTGCTCAACACTTGCGGCATCAAGACCCATTATGTGAAAAAGCATGATGACGAATCGTTCATTGGGATTGGCTGCGATATGATCCCGCTTGAGGTGGTGACTCGTCGCATTGCAACCTGGCTCGTTTTTGAAGAGGTTACACTGGAGTCAAGGAAGGGTACAGATTTGCACCTGTTAAACTGGAGATGTTCTTCAAAGATGATGCCCAGCATGATCCGTTTTTGGACTTATGAACAGTGTGTGGAGAACGAGCTGATTGTTGGCGGCAAGAAGATTGGTAAACACGAGCTCAACATCATGGGCGAGATGGCTGTCGCAGTGTTTGAGATCCTAGAGAGAGCCTGGGCAACTGTTGATGTTGCTCTCGTCGACATGAAGGTGGAGTTTGGGTTTAGCAACAAGGACTGGCGAACTTCTCCTTGCTGACGTCGTCGACAATGACTCCTGGAGGATTTGGCCGTCTGGGGACAAGCGTCTGATGCGCGACAAGCAAGTGTACAGAAAATCTGCCTGAAGTGACTCCAGAAGCTCTGGAACAAGTCAAGAAAAATTACGAGTGGGGTGGCATCAGAGGTACAGAAACTTAACAAGCACCACCCAGGGCATGCTGTTGTTTTCATGGGCTCCCCAACAGACTTGGAGCACTGTAAGAAGATTGAATCTACACTGAAGGAGTTTGGCATTCCTACAGATCTTCGAGTCTGCCCCGCACACAAGGGTACTGAAGACACCCTCCAGGTTCTGCGATGGTACGAAGGCCAAGGTGTTTTCCTCTGGTTATCATCGCAGTTGCTGGACGCAGCAATGGTCCTTGGACCAGTTTCTATCAGGCAATACAGCTTTTCCGGTGATCAACTGCCCGCCAATATCATCCCAGTGGGGTGCTGAGGATGTCTGGTCTTCTCTGCGGCTGCCGTCCGGCTTGGGTTGCACCACGACACTTAAACCCTGATGGTGCTGCTTTGGCTGCTGCCCAGATCTTGGGTCTTACTGATCATGTGATCTGGGGATGTGTGAAGGGAAAACGGCTCAACACAGCTGTGGGTCTTGCAAAGGCCGATCATGTTTTGTGTCAGCCAAAACAGTAAATCAATAAATTATTAGATTCTGCGCCAGACTGGTTTCCATGTAGTTTTTCTAGCAAAAGAACCAGTTAAACAGTGTACTGTTTTGCTAAAGCTAACAATAAAAGAGTTCTTGTTGAATATTATTTACATTTTATTTTGTGTTTTAACAATTAGAGGCCATGCATCCCAGGGGGACGCCCAGTGACAGCTTGATTGTCGCGCCATTTAGGAGGTAAAATTCATGGTTTGATACCATTATGGCCATCAGTTTTCCCGGTACTTTAAGCCCCTCCCCCTATCCCTTCCCCCCCCCCTCGCCCCCCCCCCCCCCCACAAAAAAACTATTGGGCACCTTTACATTGTAGGAGTCCTTTCCACTGATTGCCCCTGTCACTTTTATATGGCAGTCCCTCCCCCCCCCCCCATCACACAGTCTTGTTTTTGTTAACAGTCAATGGGTTCGTGTGCATTTTACAGATCGAGAGTTGTTCCAAAATTATTGCTTTGTAGATTTTTTTTTCAGTTTTTTTTTTCAATATTGTTCAAAGACTAAAAAGATACTTCAGACAAGTCTGGTGGTCATAATATTATTGTCATATTGATGCTGTCAGATGGTGTACCTTTTTACTTCACAAACTCCATGTTTTGAACAAAGTCTAAATTAAAATAATCCGAGTGCCTTTCCTTGCAGAGTCGACCATTGTGTCAATAAACCTTTGTGGAAACATCATAAAAATACTGTAGGTGGTAGTGCAAAAATTATGGGTGCCAGAAATCAAAAGAGTGTGCCGGAATTAGTAAGTTTGCCAATTTTGAGATGAGGGGGGGGGGGGGGGGGGGGGGGGGGGGGGTGGGGGGGAGGTACTCCCGTCAATCTAGGATAGGTGTGCCGCGAGGTTCTTAACCCTCGAAACTATTTTAGGGTGATAAATTTGATACCCTTTTTACAGTCAAACTACTGTAACCGGGGCCACCCAGACAAAGTTAACCACACACAGGGCAGAACGGGTAACAATACATTCCAACATTTTTGAATTGAGCCAATCCGATGTCGAGTACAGAACAAATGAAATTGCAACTTCTTTGTTCGCGATGAATACAGATGAATGAAATTTGTGCGGTTCTACGGCGTGAATTTTTCATTTCAACCCTTTTATGTTTGACTAGTTTTAGCATTACGATTTGGCATGAAAATATATGAGTCAGTGAAAGAGAAACTCCAAACTACGTGAAAACTGGGAATGCGACGGCTGTACAGTATGTTTCCTCGAATAAAAGTGCGTGGCGGATTTGAGAATGTCAAATTGTTCGCTTCTTGGACAAAATCAAGTTTTCTCTCTACAGGCTGTTTCAACCGGTCTGGAATTAGACTTACGCAATGTACGAGGGGGTTTTGCCAGTACCATTTCGGAAATCATATAATACAACTTGAATGCAATGCGAGGGAAGACTTTAATATTCCAAAAACTGCAGTGAAAGATCCAGTGTTGAAGTCGCGATAAGCGTCCAATAGTTTCGGCAACACAGTGCCGATGACGGATTTATGAATATAACAACGTAACTAAGCTACCAGCTCTTGTTTTACCAGCACGTTGCATGGATAATTCATGTATTTTAGACATTGGTCAGATTTTTGATTTCCACCTTGTTCCACGCGCTGGGTTTTATTTTGTCAGTACAATTTGGTCTGAATATGGATAAAAAAGTAAGTCCCAAAACGAGAAATTCAAACACTTGCATATAAAGAGGTGTTCACGGATCAATACGGCAAAGTGACATTGTTCGCGAGAGAAAGCAGAGAGTTGCATTCACGTTGCCGTTACCGCCGGAATGTTCTTTATTTACCAGCAACGAGGAACTATTTACAGTTATTTTCTTGATCGCATGAGTATGTCTGATTTGCGTTGAACTTTCGAAAAAACTGTTTCGAATCCTTTCGGAAAAAATTACTAAGAAAGAAGCCAAACTTCAGTTGCTAGCTAAAATCGCTTCGATTCTCTTCCGAGAAAAAGTCCTAAATGTTCTAGGAAAAGTCCGAAGTTTTCTAGGAAAGATCGACTGTTCCTCTCGCAGTACTGTTTTATCTTGCTAGCACTGAGTTGGTCTTTCTTTACATCTCGATGCGATCAGATAATAAACTGTAATACTGAAAGGAAATTTGCCGTTACGAAAAACGTGATTCAAACTCTGCCGGCAAAAATAATTCTTACTCCGGCGGTTGAGGGTTCTTTCTCGCGGACCAATTCAAGATGATGTCACTTTGCCGAAACTTCAAATATGACGGCCGACCACTCTTTTATGCAATTTTGAATTTCTCTTTTGCTTATTATTTTAATTTCAGGCCAAAATTTTTTTGTACTGACAAAACCCGGACAATGTATTAAAGAACATTGCGTGCAATGACGCTTTTATATGCAGTTTGACAAATATAAAGTCTCTCCCTCGCTGAGCATCAATGTCGTATCTTTTTTTATTTTCCAAATGGGGTATCTGCCCAAAACACCTGACATGTTGATAGCTATTGATTCAGACCGTGTTGATGGTTCGTGAGAGATCGGTAAATAGGCGATTTCTTGAATTGTCAAGTCTGCGAACAAATCTCATTTTAAATCCGGACCACGCACTTTTATTATCGAGAGCTAAACATACTGTACAGCCGTCGCAATTCCAGGAGTTCTTCACGCAGCTAGTTTGGAGTTTTCTCTTTCATTGACTCGCATCTAATTTCCTTCCAAATCGTACTGCCTAAAACGTAGGTCAAATTATTAAAAGGGTTGTCTTGGAAAAATCGAATAATCCACGCCGTAGTAGCAAACCACACCAAAATTTCATTAATCTGTAATTCATCACCGAATTTGAAGAAGTTTGCCAATTTCATTGTTCTGTACTCGACATCGCGATTGGTCGTCAATCCCCTTGGATCATAAATGCTTGGAATGTATGTCTCCCGTTCCTATGCCCTCAAGGTGATTGCCGTTTTAACTTTGTCCTAAGGCTTGGCCCCACGCGTCTATGTAGTAGTTTGACTCACAAGTAAGAGCCCAAAAACCGAAAAAGGAGACCCCCCCCCTATTTAAGGGAAAAATGATAAACTCAAAATTGTTCGTGAAACAGGTCGTTTTAATTTATTTTCTGTTTTAAAAAGCTCTTGCTTGAATACTTGAACGGGTACGCTTTCAGTTTTAACAGGGGCCATATATTTTTCCATTTAGCTGGGTGTTTAGGCACTGCAATTTAGCTGATAAAACATGAAACACCTCAAAAACTATTAACCACTTCATCCCGCGGCACATTACCTATATCCTATATACAGTCAGAACCCCGATTAACCGGCACCCTCGGGAAATGGCCAAGTGGCCTGCCTTAATAGGCGGTTGGCCCGCTTTAATCGGTGGTTTTATTTACAGTATTATACTGGATATTGGCGGACTATAGCTGGCTCTTATATAGCTTACATATGGGAGTTACCCCCCCTGGTGTTTTTGAGATCCATTGGATGATTAATATTGTGAGAGTTTTATGGCAGTTTGAAAAATTAAGATTTGTATTGAAAAAAAAAGCAAAGCTCCCAATTGCATTATGTTTAGTGACTTTGAAGTTCGTTATTTTCATATCATCATATGTACTTTGCGAGGAATATTGATTTTCTTTCATGTCCTTGGCCTAGAAAATTTTCCTAACCCTGAAAGCTTTTTCCGCGCTCTCCTTTTATCTCTTCGTCTTTATACTGTGGTCGCGCTGAAATTCCATTTTTAGCGCGACATCCGTAAAAAGGAGAATGTAAGGAGCGCAAAAAATTGGCCTGATCGCAGCCCTAGGTTAAAAATTTTCAGGAAAACCGCCCTCAACCCATCCTCCCCTCTCCCCTCAAAAAGAGAAAGTCAAACCACAACCGGAAGTATACTCCTGAGCGTCACACAAACTCGGCAAGTTGTTATTGATGTAGCACGAAAAAACAACAAAAGGCTCGAAAGCGGAAAAACAACGGGCTAGGCTACAGAATACCAAGCTTTAACTTTGCTGTAGCTAAAACCCCGAGCCTTATGTTGAATTTGTCAGTTCGGCGGGATTTCCTGTATGGGATGAGGTGGTCACGTTTGTCTCGGCTCCGCACTGTAATAAACTCCGGTCTTTTATATTCAGTAGAAAATAAGCTATTGAACTGTAAATGTATAAAAACATTGGATTTTACCCCCAGACTGAAACACTGGAAGGATGTGGTCTTCATGGAAATTTTTGAACGGCAGATGAAAAAATTACTCCAACAACACGCATACAGTCTGTTCGTGTACCGAGGTGATGGCCCCGCTCTCTCTCGCTTTATCTCCGAACTTGATCATCTCAACGGACATGTTTAGGCCCACGCTAATCGTCCAGTCAGGCATAAAGGAGTGAAAAGGAAACAGTGACTGTTGGTATATACCTTGAACACGATCGCTCGAATACCGACTCTAGGCTATACATCGCGATTTTTGAAAAGGCCGGCGGGGACCTACATTCTGCCGTTGGAACTCTCTCTATCCCGGAAATCTCCTTCTTCATTCGAATTCTGGAATGGACGCAAAGTGCCCACGGCCTAGTCATAAAACAAGTGAAAGTTTGAAAGAGAAACGCTGCCTAGCTCGCGTAGGAGGTCGATTGTATTGAACGAGGGCTTGGACAGGATAATAAGGCGGTTAGGAATATTAGGCATACAAGTGCTTCCACCCCCACCACCGAACCTGCCCCTGCTTTATCATGGAGACCCCCATCACCGTCTCCAAAAGTACCCACTTGGTGACTTGGCTTATAGTCGTTTATTCCGCAGGACAGAAAACCACAACGGAAAAACCAATTATGAGGTAAGCAGCTTGGATTAGTAATGAACGTGCTTATAAGTACAAACTTCAAGTCGTTATAATTCGTAAATATTCCCATATCGGAATCAAACCCAATCACCTCTCAAACATATTAACCCATGTATGATTAAATAGATATTTCATTACTTTCTTAAAGTCCGAGGTTTACACACCACAGTTACCCACATCGAAGCAAAAGCATCAAAAAAACACATCTTAAAACCTCAAAACACTAGAAGTAAAATGACTTAAACTCAAGGGCTTCGTTCCCGCTCCCCTCCCCTTCCCTAAAATAATTTTGTAGATTTCCTTTTCCCTCTTCTGTCCCCTGGAGAGCCCGCCAGTTGGTAAACATTTGCACCCTTATCCTATTTTCTATAAATCGCTCGTGATCGTGACCCAGTATGTTAATTTCGTCTATTTCCTGTCTCCATCTCTGTCAGATGATCATTATATAAGCGCATTGATTTAAGCTTATTACACAGACCGTCACAAGATGCCCCCCCCTTCTCTTCTGATTTGTGTTCTTCCTTTTAGCCGGTTTTTTTGATTTACACAGTCACAGATGTGTTCAAAATTTATTAAAACTAGATTTCAATTTACCTTAGATTTCACAATTTATTTACTTTTAAGCTTACTTTATTGTTTCATTGCTTTTTACCAAATTTGTTTTCCACGCTCTCTAAAAACCGAAGGAGGTCTTGGGAAACAAGTCGTTAATCATGTCTCCTCTAGTCATCTTCATTCAGCCCGCGCTTTCTCAAATCAAATTTCCGAATGTCGTTCGTGTCGTGCCCGGTCGAATCTCCGACGATTGTTTATGGTTATTGTTTCCCACCACCATTCTGTGCAATGAAATAATGTGCTAAGAATGATTATATGATGCAAGAAAAGGAAAACCAAACGAAGAGCATTAATTTTATAATCAAGACAGATCAGGTAAGCTTATACTGTATTCAAAGTTGTTGTTTATTGTGTGTTTATCATAATTTTGAAATCACCGTCGTTCATACATTTTTAAGCCAATCATATTAAATGTGGGGTTATGGTGGAGAGGAACACTAGCTTAGGAAGGGGCTAGTTAACGGGAAGTATAGGAGTAGTAATAATCAACGTAAAGGGATCAGGAGGGAGAAATGGCCGAACAAACTAGGGAGAAGGCCCGGGGAGAAGGGAGAAAATTGTGTACTAAATATATTTGTGACTTGATTATCACTCAATTTTTCAGGGATATGTTGTCCTCATCAGGGTGCCGTCTTCTCATACACTTGGCGATTCCGCAATTTTCCTTTCCAATCAGATGACCGAGTGGCTTGTAATGTGTTCTTTGTATGGAGCTTCTGCGACCTCTTCTCAAGGGAATACCCTTGTACGTCATTCCCGACTCTGTTATTTACGATCCTTCTCTACTGCTGAAGTTCTTGAAAAAGCATGGAATTACAAGAGTCCTATTTACTCCATCTCTTCTGGGTAAAAATAAACTTATTAACTACATGTAGATGAGAATTTAGACTGTGAGCTGTCTCTCTTTCTTTCGGATAGTAGAGCAAGTGAAGCAAGAGAGAGTGGAAGTCGAGCACGGAGCGCGAGCGAGCGGAAATCAGGGACTGAGTGGAAGTGAGCGACGTCATTCTCTTCCACTCGGGCCAATTCCTGCTCACTTGCGCTCACTCCACTATTCGAAAGAGGGACTAGCACTGCTTGTAGTCTAATGATAATTTTGTTTCATTAATTGCTGGCGAGCCCTAGCAAGATAGCACACAATTCTGGGATCCCTGTGTATGTGTTGGGAGTCCTGTTTTGTAGATCCACCTAGGCGTATTCCTCCACCCAGGCATATGCATCCACTTGGGCGTACACGTTCACCTGGGGGGTGGGGGGGGGGGGGGGGAGAACTGGTGGGGGTGTGCGGCCTGCTTCTTGAAACCCTTACCCTAATATTTCAGACCAAAATATGTGATTAATTCCATGCCCTATTTCAGACCTGACCCAAAAATCGATACCCTATTTCAAACTTATGAAATATTTATTAATAATACATGACTGTACTTCAGCTAGCATTTGAGAAGGACTTCAAATTCTATGTTAATTGAAAAAAAATAGTCTAAAAGCCAAGCCAAATTCTAGGCCAGAGTGCACAAAACAATATTACCCTATTTCAGACCAAAATGGTCAAAATCTATACCCTATTTCAGACCAAGACGGCTCAAAAACCATACCCTTTGACGTCGCACATACCTATATAGCTTATTTTAGGAAGTAACCCCCGGCTGGACGTCCACTCAGGTGTACGCAACCATTAAGACTTGAGAAGTGAAAGGATAATTAATTCTTGTTTTCCATTATTCTAGAAACACTTTTGACCTGTGAAGATAGCGACCTTCCTGATCACTTGTCCTCTCTGAGAATCATCTGGTTGTGTGGAGAGGTTGTCACTACAGCTCTCAGGGACAGATGCATGAGGACGTTGCCGTGGATCAAGCTGTTGAATCTCTACAGTGTCTCTGAGTGTCATGACGTGGCTACTGCAGACCTTAGCAATATGCCATTTCAAAATGAAGTACATACGCTTATTTACTGATATTAGAATTATTTTAATTTTTTTTTAATTTGATGTGATTGTTTATGTGAGTTGACAGTGTACCTTTGTCCTTCAAGAAAGTACAGCGGAACCCTGTTAATATGGACACCTACAGTACGGGCCAAAAAAAAACTGGCCGTAATAACGGGGTGGCCGTATTACAGGGTTCTTTAAATAAGAAAATGACTGACTGAGCTTTTGTTTGGGCCAAAATAATGTGGCTGTAATAACGAGGTGGCCGTATTAACGGGGTGGCCGTAACGCGGGGTTCCACTGTATCATCAGACATGGTTTCAAGAATTCCTAGGGATTAATTTTTTTTTTTTTCATTTGCTACCAGCTGGTTAGCTCAGCTATTTATAGAGTGCCTGGTAGACTGCAAGCTGTCCCTCTTTCAGTTCAGAGTTGGAGCGAGCACGAGGCATGATTGAACGGAAATGGGCAGAGCGGAAGTGAGCAGAGAATAAGAGAGAAAAAGCTCTTCTTCTTCTCTCATTTCCACTCCACCCATTTCCGCTCGCTCGTGCTTCACGCTTGCTCAAACTATCCAAAAGAGGGACTGCTTACAGTCTAGAGGTTGCTATTTGGCCCATTATTTCTGAACTTCCTTGATCCGCTTAGGACTAGCTTTGTATAATGTTTGGCTGGTATACACTGGATCCATAATATGGTTACTTTTCTTGTCTTGCTTGTAACTGTTGCTTTTGTTGTTTTGCAGCTTTCAGATTCAGATGATAACAAACGGAAATTTTGTCCAGTTGGGAAGCTGCTACCTGGAGTTTATGTTGCCATCATGGACGAGAACCTGAAGCCGCTACCAGTGGGTCTTCCTGGAGAGGTAAAAAATTACCGTATTTCCTCTTATTTATCCCCCTCCTTCTGTTAAGGCCCCTTTCCTACCCAGTTTCAAAATGTGAATTATTCCAGGGTAACCGGGTGCCTATTTGAAGCAGGGCGCTTATTAGAGTGTGGGCGCTTACTCAAAGAAATATGTTATGGGTGCTCTGTAGGGAATGGATGGGGGCTTAAATAAGCAGATTAGTGTTTACTAAAACAGTTCTTGTCTTTCTTTTAGATTTTTGTTGGAGGGCCTGCATTAGCTCAAGGCTACTTGAACAGACCAGAACTGAATGCTTACAGGTTTATAGAGCGTCCACGTGAAGTGCCAGAGATAGCTGGGCCCAGGCTCTATCGTACAGGTGACTGGGGGTACTTGCTGTCATCTGGCATGTTGGAGATTTGCGGCAGATGTGACTCAATGGTGAAGATCAGAGGATATAGCATTGAAACACAGGTGGGAAGGATATCTGTGTGAAGATATTTCATGTAATAATTATTACCAACCTCCCTACGGTAATATATTATCTCCGCAAATGTAGCAGTTTCTGTAATCACATTTATTTTTATGGGTGGGGGAGATTAACCCCCAGCCCAACCCTCCTCCTTCTTCCACATGGGCTTGGACTGGCTTTGGCACCTGAAGGAAGGCGGCGAAGGAGACAGCCTAGGGAAACTTAGAGAAGAACTGTAACAACTTCAAGAGAAAGGACCAAGAGGGTTGGGTTGGAGAAATACCATCCGTGATAGAATTCCGAAAGTAAATTAGCCCCTGTTTTTTAAGTGCTGCAGCTTGCAAACCCAGGCTAGGTAAACTAAAATTGTATTATTTAACATTGCAGTTGTTGTTGTGTTTTATAACAGGCTGTTGAAGCTGCATTGTTACAGCTTCCCATGGTAAACGGGTGCAGTGTTGTAGCTCATGGAGAAGAAGGAGAAGACAAGTACTTGGCAGCTTATGTTGTTCCAGAAGGGAAGGTACAGTTGAACATCATCTAATAGACGTGTCTCATAGGTAGACACTTCTCCTAAGTGGCCACTCAAGATATTATGTTCCCAGCCACACACTAGTGACGGGGTACAGAGGTCTGAACTTCCCGCTTCCTGTACCAGCTTGTACTTCTGGTTCTTGCCCCTTCTGTTGTCAGTGGTTCCTGCCTCTTTCCTGCCTCTCTTGAAAAATATTACATAATGTTGCAAAAAATGTCCTATTTCTCCTGGTTCCTGCCACCTTCAGAATCCCGCTTTCTATCCTCTTTTCTCCACCTCCCGTAGACTTCCTGCCCCTTTTACCCCTGGGTTCCTTCCCCTTGTTCCTGCCTCCCACACTAACCTCGTTAATCTCCATCAAACAGACTCCTTTCCTTTCCTCTTCTCTCCCTCTCCCCCTGATTATTTTTTTTCTTTTTTCAGGCTAGCAAAAAAGACATCCGAGCAGCGTTAAAGACAAGGCTTCCATTTTACATGATACCATCTCATTTTGTTCTCCTAGCAAGGTGAATATTGTTAGCAGTACACTGTTAGTCTGAAGACTTGATAAGTGACTAGGAGTATCGCTACTCCCCTGGGTAGGATGCTAGTTGATCGCAGCATTTTGTGAGGTTACCCTATTAAACAGTTCGCCAGTACGGACGCAGAGTGTATTATTTTGCTTTTGCGTGACCTTGCCATTATGTTGCAAAGCAAATAAGGCCTAACAGTTTGCAAGGTACCCATTTATACTCCTGGGTGGAGAGGGGCAATGTGAGAGTTAAGTGTCTTGCCCAAGAACTGACAACACAATTGACCCCAGCTAGGGCTCAAAGCCAGACCTTTCTATCTGGAGTCCTTCTCACTGACCTTAGTCCACCATGTTCCCCTCATACCTCATACATACTTGTGTGCACCAATAAACTAATTCCAATATATGGTTGATTGTTAGTATTCCCGTGACGCCTGCTGGTAAGCTTGATAAAAAGAAACTACCTCCCATTGGCTCAGCTGAAACTGACGAGGAAAGTTTGCCTAGCACTCCAACAGAGCGCGATCTTGCACAACTTTGGTGTGAAGTGCTAAACATATCCAACATTGATGTACAAGAAGGGTTCTTTGATTTAGGAGGGTAAGCTGAATTTTACATCTTTAGTGTAATAATAAATTATTATAAACTGTCAGAAGAATTCCCCCCTCCCCACAAAATTTACCTCCCGCTAGTCACATTTTCTTTCTAATATATTTTTACAAGACAAACTTATTTTCTCTTGATTTTTATAATAATTATTGAGAAACTGCAACTGTTGGCTGTTACCCTCCAGTACCAGGTGTACAGTGAACTCTCTCTAAGCTAAGACCGACACCATCGGGACCGGCGCAAACTGTCCGTCTTAGAGAGGTGTCCGCTTATAGAGAGTCTAGATACAGTAACATGACTGAAAAATGGTGCGCAGGGACCAACACCAAGTGTCCGTCTTACAGAGGTGTCCATCTTATAGAGGTGTCCGTTAAGAGAGAGTTGACTGTACTTATTCAAGGGTAAAAGTGATGTGCGTTTATGGGTATGAAATTTGCAATTTTCCCGAGTCGTTTTTTGGGGGTGTGGGAGGGGGGGAGGGGAGGGGGTGGGTTGTGCTTAGAGGATATTTTAAGTTTAAGTCCTCTCCGCGATATGCTAATAAAATAAAAGTGAATTAAAGTACAGTGTACCTGGTCATGGGGTAAGCCAGTATCAAAAATTTAAGTTTTCCATTACAGTAGCTTACTTTTTCGTAATTATTTTTCAGACACTCTCTTCTAGCGACACATTTGCTGGTGAAAGTAAACAACAAGTTTGGCATAAACCTGACAGTACAGGATTTGTTCACCTGCCCAACAGTGGCAGAGATGTCCAAAATGATTGATGAGCTACAGAAAGATGGCACACAGAGTAACAAGTTTGTACAATGATGCACTATGTTCTTGAATAAATGCCATCTCAAATCTAATTAACTTCCTCATGAACGTATAACGTCCCCCAAACTAAATGAATGTCCTGAGTCTTAAAGGAGCTACGTCACGGATGTCGCATTTTGAAAAATTGGCCAATTTTTTCAAGTTTGCCGTTTGCAATCCGTCTTAATCTTCTCCATCCTCAACCATCCTTGCTCCTGTTTGGTTTATTATCACCTCTTTGGTGTTTTTCTACCTTAATAAAACTGTTATTTTGAGGCTTTCGTCAATTTGAAGATGATTTTGATGACTTAAAATATTGTGACATAACTGCTTTAAATAAAGAGGTCGGAATTTATTTGCAATATTCTGGTATAATGTTTGAAATATTTGTACTTCAACGTGAAGTCAATTAAGTTATGGATTTCTATAAATTTAGTATCAAAGTCTTGGTTCTAAGCTCTGTACACGCTCTCAAATTGTATACTTACAGTTGTTATAGATCATGATTTTCAATCAGTATGTAAAGTTACCAACAACAACAGACGTTTATCATGCAGACAATCGAAGTCAACAAATTGTTTAGTATTAATTTTAGCACATGTTCTGTTTTTCAGAGATTTGTCAGAGGACAAGGTTGACCTTCTGGACGAAGTGAACTACCATTCAGCTTCAGAGGGATTTGTAAAGTATGTACTCTTTGAGAAATATATTATTCAGTCAGTGACTCAAGCTACTCGGAAAAAGAATTCCGAGTTCTCCCAACAGGAGTCGAACCTATGACCGCACACGGGTCGGATGCTCTACCACTGAGCTACGCAAAATTTAATCGCCGAGATCTCGGGTAAATTTTCCGAGATTCTCCGCGAGATTCCTCGGCGAGTTTTTGGCCGCTGAGATTAGCGAAATCTTGCGAATCTCTTGCTGTTGCAAGTTCTCTACCACTGAGATATGAAGCCACTAGGAGCTGGTCAATTGCTAGTCCAGTTCTGGTCCCTCTCTCTCTTTCTCTGTCACGCTCTCGAGAGCGTAGCGTTGCGTGACAGAGAATGAGATCTTTGCAGTTATACATCAACTGGTGAAAAAAGAAGCCTAAAATTTAACTGCTATGGAGATGAATAACAGAGTGGATGTGAAACAAGGTTCGATGGAAAACCAAAAATGATGGCAACTTTTCATG
Source organism: Desmophyllum pertusum (assembly GCA_029204205.1). Classification (NCBI taxonomy): domain Eukaryota; kingdom Metazoa; phylum Cnidaria; class Anthozoa; order Scleractinia; family Caryophylliidae; genus Desmophyllum; species Desmophyllum pertusum. The sequence goes on along the minus strand of MU826388.1, from coordinate 390,093 downwards.
TCTGTTTTTTATTCTACATCTGTTTCAATGCATCAGAATTGGGTTACATTCTATTGGGTTACATTCTATTGGGTTACATTCTATTTTGAAATTTATTATTGATTTGTTTGACAGCATGGACATAATGTTGAGAGCATTTTGGCGCTCTGCAAACTTTAAGAACACTCGTCGCTGGATCAGAGGGCGTGTCTTGTTGACTGGTGGGACTGGATTTCTGGGAGGGTTCTTGCTACGAGATCTCATAAGGTTCACCAAGGTAATGTATAACATTTAAAATGTGTAAATAAAATTAGCAATAATTTTTAAATACAACATGATGACTTTAAATTTTACAGACATTTTCCGCAGAAACTTCTGCCTTCTTCAGTGCAAATGTTACAGAAGATGCGAGTTTGAATATAAATAAGTAGTACATGCTAATGAGTACGTAAAAATGCGTGAGAATTACAAAGATAGGCTTAAATTAACGTGTTTAACTTGCTGATTGAGTGAGGGGTTTCCCACAGGATATGCAAAGCTTCTTTGATACTTACAACAGGGGTTTAATAGACTGGTTTTATCAATTTCATGATACAGGTTCATATTTTCTGCATTGTACGCGAACAACGCGATGGTGTGGATGGCAAGGAGAGGTTAAAGAAAGCTCTACAGAATTTTAGGATCCTGCCACAAACTAGCGACCGTCAGCAAATGACTGAAGAGGAACGGTATCTAGATTATGGCTTTGAGCATAGAGTGACTACAGTGAAAGGTTTGTGTTCACTAACACGTGCATTAGTTTTAGTGTAAATAAATAAATAAATAAATAAATATACTTGTACTTTATTTGCTGTCATAACAGCAAATTGTAAGGTTGCAGGATTGTGCAAATGTCGAAAGTAATTAAATATGTAGAGCCGTAGAAGCGTACAGTTTTATAATGTAGATAACGTTATTACTAAAACGTAGAGTTGTAGATTTATAATGTAGATAACGTTATAATTACTAAAACGTAGAGTTGTAGAAGCGTACAGTTTATAATGTAGATGAAGTTATTACTAAAACGTAGAGCCGTAGAAGCGTACAGTTTATAATGCAGATAAAGTTATTACTAAAACGTAGAGCAGTAGAAGCGTACAGTTTATAATCAGTGTAGATAACGTTATTACTAAAATGTAGAGCCGTAGAAGCGTACAATTTATAATGTAGATAACGTTATTACTAAAATGTAGAGCCGTAGAAGCGTACAATTTATAATGTAGATAACGTTATTACTAAAACGTAGAGCCGTAGAAGCGTACAGTTTATAATCAGTGTAGATAACGTTGTTACTAAATGTAGAGCCGTAGAAGCGTACAATTTATAATGTAGATAACGTTATTACTAAAACGTAGAGCCGTAGAAGCGTACAGTTTATAATGTAGATAACGTTATTACTAAAACGTAGAGCCGTAGAAGAGTACAGTTTCCTACATCCTGTAGGAGTATTTCAATGCCGAAATAAACCAATTGTCACTTGAGTTTTGCACTTGTGTGATATAAGGCTGGAATAGAGTTTTTTAATGTACGACAGCCACATTACTTTGAGTAGTTGAAGGAGATAACCATGGCAATATCTTTCAATGAATTAACTAACTAATTTCAACGCGGATTTTCAGTGTCATAAAATTACAGACATCCAGTGCCTTTATACTTATATCCAGACCAGAACTCATCTGAAATTGAAGTAAAATGTCAAACATGTTTTAAAATTGGTGTTTCATCCGATTTCCAAACACCGAGAAGAGAGTTGAAAATAAGACGCACTGCGGAGTGTTTTTGACAAAAATTCAAGGTGTTTGGAAATCGGATGAAACACTGTCTCGAGTGTTTGATATATCTTCTCAATCGAAACAAAAACTAAGGAGTAAACGGAGAAATAAAATCGTAAACAAATCCAAACCTCCGTCACGGTTATGATTTCCTTTGATTTAACTTGATGAATTATTAATGAGTTTGAGAATAATAACTGTTTGTTTGTGTTTAGGTGACGTTTCATTAATAAAGCTGGGAATGAGTGAAGAGGAATATGTTCACTTGTCATCAGAGGTCAGAACGATAATCTGTTAATATAAAGAGCTATGTCGATATATTTAGTCATATTTTCCGATGATCAAAATCACCTTCAAAACGAAGGAAACCAAAAATAATAGTTTACTAAGGTAGAAAAACACCAAAGAGGTGATAATAAACCAAACAGGAACAAGGATGGCTAAGATTGGAGAAGATTGAGACGGATTGCGAACGACGAACGTGAAATTTTTCAAGATGCGCCGATCCGTGACGTAGCTCCTTTCTCGAAATCCAAAGAATGAATTCTGTAATATTGAGAGATTCAGCTTGTAGAGTTTCAGCGAATCTCACATTAATGGAGCCTTGTCATTCATTTGTAATGTTGTCATCATTTGCTTTTCACTACATAATTTACAGAGTTACACTCAGCTAAGGTTGTTGTCAGTATGTTTCGGGTTTTTCTCTTAACAGATTGACTTCATTATTCATGCTGCTGCGGCAGTGAATATGGTTTATCCATATCAGGTCAGTATACTATAGTGCTACTGCTTCAGTCGTAATATAACCTAAATACCAAAGATACGTTGAAAAGGAATTATGTCTATCCATGCAGTTGCAATGCTTTCTATCAAAATTGCTGCATAGTGCATACAAACGTTTCAACCTGGAAACTGAGCTCCTTAAAGGAAACCTCTACTGTTGGAACAAATTGCTGTTAAATTTTGGAACTATTGTCTAAACTGAAAATTTGTTGAAATAAATTGGAAAAACGTTCAATTGTACGGATAATTGGATACACATATCAGCCATTTGGGGGTTGAATTTCCCGCGCGCCGCCATTTTGTATTATATGACGTATTGTGGTTGCCGCTATTGTCAGTAAACAATAGCTCTTTTGTTGTATAACAAAAGGGGCAACCATGAAACGTCATAAAATCCAAGATGGTGGCGCGCGGGTAATTTGAAACCTAAAATGGCAGAGATTTGTAGCCAGTTTTTTCGTTAACACTGAAATAATATTGCGCGGTTTTCAACAAATTTTAGGTTCAGATTATTTTTCTATCACTTTAACGGCAACTTGTTCCAACAGTCGGGGATTCCTTTAAGAAAAAAAATTGATTTGATATTACACCTACAACTTCCTCTAAGTGGACAAACAAATATACGAGTTAGAAAAGAATTGATTATGTTGTCACTAAATGAAAAAGTTCAAAATGTAGGACGCGTACTGCGACCATCATCAGCTAGTGATGACGATGACAAAGGCAATCTTTCTGATCAAAGTAGAGAGGTTTTCAATTGAGTGTCGTAAAACCAAAAACCGAAGCAATTACAATGGCCAATCACAACAAAGAAAAACAACACAACGGACCAATGAAAACTTGAAGCAAATACATGTGATCGGCGCCAAGCGCGGGAAACTCGTGTGACCAAGTCGCGATTTGTTTTGGTTTTGCATCTGATTGGTTGAGTAGGTGGCGCGAGTTTTTAAACCAATCACGTAAAGTCAAACCAAAGCAATTCCGGATTACTTTCGACTCTCAATTTAAAACTGCTCTTACAATAACTCCATTCTCTGTCATCAATGTTACTAAGCTACTTCTTCATTATCAACAGGCTTTGCGAGGTGCAAATGTTCGAGGAACCCAGAACGTTCTGCTTTTTGCTTGCACCAGTAAAATCAAAAACCGTTACATTATATCAGGTACACAAAAATTATTCAATTTTTATGATGACTAGAAAAAAGTAGTGGCTAATTCATTGCTAAGAGGCTTTTTTTTATAAGCACATTTTATAGGGAAGAGTGGTCAAAATCGCCTGCACTCAGAGACCACCGATCCTTGAGGGGCTCTCTCGGGTTGAACATCTTATTTTGGTACCGCCTTATTGTCTTACCTTTCAAATTTCCCAGTTGTTAAATACTATGATACCTCTTAGGGTACGTTTTTACAAGTTAGTTCTCAAATTGAAATTGACCATGTCGGTTTAGGTAAGCTGAAGAAGCACGCGGGGCCAAACCTGGACCACACCAGTTTTTTTTTAGTGGACAAGCATCCCGTCACTTTTGTATGGACATCACACCGAGGTTGGACCTTCAAGTCTCTGTTGCCGTAAGGGGCTGCCCGCGCTAACAGTACTTACACGTTGTGCCTTCTCTGAAAATGTAGCACGGCTGCTGGGTTTCCTCCTGGATTGTCAAAATTGCTCAGAAGATGCCGACATGAAGCAATATGCATCCCAACTAGGCGATGGGTTAAGTTCAAATATGTATACATACACAATCTAGGAATGTGTGTCATCTATGATCATGTATACTATACAGTGGAACCCCGATCAGTAACTAACCCTTTACTGATAACGGACTCCCTGGT